>CABHPH010156293.1:0-19456 GCA_902168325.1 Peromyscus nudipes
TGTATCCCACGGGTCCCAGGAACTGAGGGACAAAGTAATTAAGTAACCAAGGGGTTGGAGGCCCACTCACCTCACTGTCCACCACCCCATTCCTGTCTCGGTGGGGAGACTCATACGCATCCATCTGTTGCTTGGAGACCTTGGCCAGCTTCTCAGCCAGTTCCCTCCAGCGCTGGGCCACCTCAACAGCGGTGGTCAGGAGCACAAAGTCCTGGATGAGTCTGACCACCAGGCCCTGACAGTCCATTTTCAGCAAAGCCTGGGAAGATGAAGCAGAGTGTGAGGCCAGGGTAGGCTCGGCTTTTCGGGGAGGTCAACCTGCGGGTGATGCTCTTTACCCCATGAGTTCAGGGCCTATGCAGTGTCCAGGGCCCTTACCTAGCATGCTAGTACCATCCATGCACAAGGGGAAAGAGATGGCTGACAGGACGTATGGGTTGGCATCATCTCTAAAACTCATGTTCAGGACCCCAGAAGTGACCTAGCTCGGAAAGAGGCCTTTTCAGATGTACCATGACAAGTAAGGCCATGGCAGGCCACTATGGCTAATGCCCTTACAAAAGCTACACACTTACGGAGCAGGGCTGGACTGATATTCTCTCCCGAGGGAAGGTGAGTGGTGCTCCCAGCCATGGGAAGGCCTAGCTCAAGCTGGCCAAGCACATCTGTTGTGCAGATAGCAACATACACTGGGAGACACGGAGCAGCTAAGTCCAGAGCCCCTCAGCCAGAGACGGCAGAGGCAGAGGCAGGCCCCGGCTTCTGGAGGCTCTTTCCATGCTGCTGGGCACACGGCCCCAGGAGTTGAACCAAACACAGTGTTATTTCAACTACTTAACGGAATTCACAAAGCGGTTGGTTATAATTTGGATTTTGATATCTGGAAAGAAACTTTAGTTTTTAAGAAAGCTAAATATGTGTTTATGTGGCCGAAGAAAAAGTCATGATCATGTATGTAGTCAGGTGTGTGTGGGAGTGGGTGTCAGGTTTAAGCTTTGTTTGATGTGCTGTGAGCTTAGGGATAAACTGAGACAGGAAGGGTCCCCTCAGCTCTATGTGCTGTCCTGGATGAGAATGTGAATGAGCATAGGGTTTAACAGCAAGTCACTCAGTCATATCAAACAGCGAGTCACTCAGTCATATCAAACAGCAAGTCACTCAGTCATATCAAACAAACCCTGCTGTCTGTGCACTTGGCTGCCTGGCTCTGAGGTGGCCTCGTGTTCTAGGTAACAGCGTGCGTCAAAATCACCTGCTTTGGATTCAAGTCACTCTTGGCAGGAGTCAGCTAATCCATTCTCTCCCCAGGGGCCCCAGGCATAGACTACAAAAGTCCTGGGACATTCAGGCCACTCTCTGGCCTCTGATGGGCCACTGCTGACCTGGAGAGCACATGGCCAGGTCCAGGGCAGCTGAGGGTCCATTTCTGGGAGTGCTGATGTCAGGAACGAAGGAGTCCCATCTCTCCTGCGCTCCACTCAGCTCTCCTCACACCACTTCACCTGAGCCCAGCACTGGCTCTGTCCGTTACCCAGCTGCTCATACCACACAGTGTTTGAGCGCCTTCTCCAAAAGGGTGAACTTTGGATACACGTAAGTTCTAGCAACGGGAAGTACACCTCAGGATTCCAGCTCTGGGGATTCCCAACCCTTGTGCAGACAGCTTACTCAGGTATACACAGGCGTACTGGAAAATACTGAAGGAAATAAAACACCATCCGGATTCCAGATAGAATCCTGCTAATACAAGCCAAGGGACAGACTTAAATTGTGGTTTGTAGGTTACATGGTTTCTGTCCCAACTTCACGGGGGTGGGGGTGGAGGGTAGGGGTGCGAGGGGGAGAAAGACCCTGCCTAAAGGCAGCTCTTCTAGTTTTATTCCCGTTGCTGTGATAAACACCCCGAGCAAAAGCCACATGGGAGGAAAGGGGGCTCACAACTCCAGGTTCCAGTGCATCACTGAGTTGAGAAGTCAAGGGAGGAGCTCAGCTGGCTAGTGACATCATACAGTCAACAGCAGAGAGAAACAGATGTGCCCATCCTGTCTGCTTATTGCTTTCTACAGTTTTACACAGTTCGGGGGTCCCATGCCTAGAGAATGGCACCACCTGCAGTGGGCTGGGTCTTCCTATATTAAAGACAGTCCCCGGCAGACATGATCAGGCCAACCTGATCTAAACAATTCTTCAGTTGAAATTTTCTTTATAGGTAATTTTAGGTTATGGTAAGCTGACTTTAAAATTAGCCATCACAGCAACTGTAGACAATTGGGAGGTGAAGGGACATGGCTGTGTCTCTACTTACAGTGATAGGTGGCCACAGGCTGTGTGGCTGCTAACCTGTTTTTACAAGCTCTTAGGAAAATACAGTAAGCTAGTATTTGGGCTTTTGCTGTTGTGGCAGCTCTCTCTCTCTCTGTGGTCTCCTGGCCTGTGGGATAAGGTGGGTTTTCTCCTGATCCATTCTGAGCCCCCTTGTCACCCTTCCAGTCTAGACTCTTCTGTCTTCTTGCTGGCCGCCCACCTTGGAGTCTTGGGGCACCTCGATCTACTCCCCTCCTAGAGACAACTGCCTTCCTGGCTTGCACCCTACAAACCCATTCCCTTCTTTCTCACGCAAACTCCTCCAAAGGGCCCACTGTAGCCCACGTTCTGTAAATCCCACACTGTGACCCAGTGGACTATTGGAGGCTTGGTTCTTGTGGAAGCTCCAGGACCAGAAGAGACAGCTGGGCGGGGCTTTCACAGTCTTCCCAGTGATTTAGTGAGGCTACCATGGTTGTTTCTAAAAATCTCTTTTGCTCTTTCATTTCCAGCCAATGACTTCTCCCTCCCCACAAGAACAGAGACCACAGGGTCCATTCAGGGTGGTGTCCTCAAAATGGGAAACAGCGTCTTACACCAATGGCGTGCTGTCTGGGACTGAAGAGATGGCTCAGTAGCTGAGTAGTTGCAGCTCTGTCATGAAGAGCAGACTTCAGATCCCAGCACCCACATCAGGTAGCTCGCAAACGCCTGTCACTCCATCTCCAATGGATTTGAAGCCTTCCTTTGGCCTCCAAGGGTACCAGAGCATGTGTGTGAACATACACACACACACACACACACCCTCAAAAAAACAAATTTTTTTTAAGTGTATTGACTTAAGCTAAAAAGCATATGACTGTATTAAACCCATCAGAGTCCCTAAAGAGCTGGTTCCGTGGGGTTCTGCCTATGACTCTTTTCTCCCCAGGCCACTTCAAACTTATGCTCATGAGATGACAGTACCTCAGATTTAGAAGGTGCACATGGGCCTGCTGTCAAATCCTTCCCCTCACTCAGTGTTTCTGTAAGTCACAGACTATATATGACCATGGGTTTCCACTTGAGCTTTCAAACACACTTAGAAAATTCTCCTTCCATGGCCCACACAGTACAACAGAAGACGCACCTGGATTCCAAGGCCTCAAAAACAGAACACATTCTGCATTTCCTCCCCTTCAGGACCCCTTCCTCACTCCGCACACATACACACCAAACCCCAGGCTACAAATCAAGTCCCCTACTCCTGCAGGCACTGGACCAATGGCTTCAGGGACAGTGCATGTCTCCTGTCACCCTGCAGTCAGCTGACCCAAAGCGACACTCGCTATCTGTGTATCGAATGGTACTTTCTGCTCTCTGGAGTCTGTGAGTATGACAGACAGGTTTTACAGAGGGTCTCGAACTTCAGTGGTCATCAAAACCGTCAGTGCCTCCAATCAAATAAGCAAAGATACCAGAGTGCAGGCTGCCCCAGAAAAGCCAATTGTGGAACACCTACCATAAAACCCTACCCATTATCAAGAGGGACACAAGAGGCCCTGAGTGGCATAGGCTGCTAGCTCTGGTCACACACAAGGAGAGAATGGACGGCAGCAGAGAAAGAAAGAATAGTGTGACCCCCCCCCAAGAGCACAGAAGGCTCAGATCTTCTGAGCTCAGGCCATCGCTCACACACCCACTCATTCATTCATTCATTCATTCATTCATTCATTCACCTTCTCTCTCTCCCCACTTCCTCCTCATCCCCCTTCTCTTCCATCTCCCTCCCTCCCTTCCCCCCCCCCCTTCCAGGGTCTACTCCATGCCCTCCTTCCACCATGGAGTGTAGATCTAATGGAGGACAGTAATAAGAAGCAAGTATGCACCAATCCTGACTCGAGCAAGGACTGCGAAGATCCAGGAGCACAAGCTTGCTTCATCAAGGCTGGAAGGGACATTGGAAGGGGCATCTGAGAGAACGCATCACCAGGAGCTCCAGGCAGGAGGGCCAGCTGTGGGACACGGCAGGGGGACAGCTGGTGCATGCAGGACACAGAGAAAAGCCCACAGGCAGAGGCGTCTGCCACAGGCCTGAGGTGCAGGGGAGGAGCCCATGGCCACGGAGGGGAGCCCCTAGACCTTCACGAGACCCTTCCCTTCCAATCTGCACAGTGGCCATCTCAAACCTTCCCATTTCCTCTAGTGACAGTTGCCAGAGCAGGGATGTTGATGGTGCAAAGGCAGCTTACAAACAGAAGGGGGCGCTGGTCTAGCCGTGCCCTGCTAGGTGAGGCAGGGGAAAGCTGGGGCCAAGGCTAGAAGAAACCCCACTGACCCTCGGTCATGAATCCATGAAAATGAAACAGGTTGCCGATGTGGGGTTAGCCAGCCGTGGGTTTTTGAAGTTTGGCCAGCCATTAAAATTCAGCTATTCAGGAGGCAATGCCCGAGATAGCTGGGGAGAACAGAACAAGGAGGAACCTGTTTTCTTTTTTATTACAAAACTGCCTTTGCCCCAGGGCCAACTCTCAGCCAAGGTCCAACTGCATCTCCTCCAGGCAGGAAGGCAGAGGGGACCCAGAGGTACACAGGACCCTCCTGACCTCTCCCATGGACCAAAGAAACAAAACTCCTCTCCAAACTTGCCACGCTGAATAAGAACCTGATTGTGAACAGTAAATAGGAAATGGGCATAAAGCCCCCATTCATGATGTCTGCCCACAGAGGAAGGAGCTGAGCCTAGTCCAGGTAAGCATCCTTCAGCAGTGGGAGGGACAATCCATGGAAAGGACAAACCATGTGGTTTAAATTCCATGGAAGCACCTGATTCTGCAGTCAATGAAGGATGCTGACGGAGGACTCCCAGGAAACACATGCTCCTGCCCTGGGGAGTTCCAGTCAGCCGGGAGGCCAAGGAACGGGGGCTCTCCATGACCTTCAGGAGATGTTTCACATGGTGACAGCTGAGAGGAGAGACCTGTTTGACCCCTGTGGGTGACCTACATGCAGAGCCCATGTCGTCCCACTCACTTCTGGCTTCTTTCCCAGTGAAACAGCCACCAAGGCCTATTGGGGCCTAACTGTCAAGGGCCCTCATAATTCACACTGCAATCCACACTGCCATCTCCCTTTCTGGGGAGTCTCAGGCCTGTC
The DNA here is from genome assembly GCA_902168325.1 of Peromyscus nudipes. NCBI lineage: Eukaryota > Metazoa > Chordata > Mammalia > Rodentia > Cricetidae > Peromyscus > Peromyscus nudipes. Next base: position 5,440 of record CABHPH010156293.1, read on the forward strand.
GGTCCCATGCTGTGGCACAGCATGTTACCATGGGCCACATTCAAAGGGTCTCATGCCTTGCTGTTCCTCAGAGAGATGCTGGACGATGTCATACAGAGGGGGCAGGTGGGGATGGGCTGTGCAGTAGGAGCCAAAGAGCTGGGGACAGGAGGAGCAGGAGGGATCAGGAAGAGGTCACCAAGGGTTTCTATTGCCAACAGTGATCACTAGAACCACACAACTGGGGTGGGTTGCCAGCGGGAAACCATGGGGCTGTTCCACTGCCTTATCCTACAAAGCCCAGGTTGTTGGAAGAACTGGACGGACTCAAAAAATGTGCCTAGCTGGCCTGTGGTCAGTGTGCCTCAGAACCAAGCATGGAACTTTTTTCCCAAGCATTTCTTAGAATGCCTGTTGGTTTTATACTGGCCAAGAGCCTGTCCCCTGTGGACTCAAGTGAACCCCAGGCAGGGAGCAGGTATCGCAGTAGAGACAGATGTCAGAGGCGCCAGGTAATACAGAGCAAGAACTCACATCAAAGCAGACCAGGCTTTGGGGCAGAAGGCTTTTGCCACTAAATCCCAGAGCTTGCTGCGGACCTAAGGACATACCGGTACCCTCCAAAGATGCAAACAGAGGCTTCTGGATCACAGCCCTGCTGCCTTCTCTCCTCGGTGTCCTGGTTTGCTTTCCACTGCTGTGATAAACATCATGACTAAAAGCACATTCCCCCCCCCCCCCGGGGGGGGAGGGGGGAGAGAGAAAGGGTTTATTTGGCTTACACATCCTGATCACAGTCATCACTGAAGGAAGTCAGGGCAGGAACTCAAGTGAGAGCAGAGCTGGGAACCATGGAGCAGCGCTGTTTATGGGCTTGCTCAGTCGGCTTCCTCATACAGCCCAGGACAAATGGACAGGAGAAGCGCTCCCCACAGTGGGCTAGGCCCTCCCACATCAATCATTAATCAAGGAAACGCCCCCACAGACTTGCTCTGAAGCCAATCTGATGGAGGTGATTTCTCATTGAGGCTCCCTCTTCCTGGGGGACTCTAGTTGGTGTCAAGTTGGCAAAAACTGATCAGTGAACACAGGTCCACCCAAGACCACAGAGAGGCTCATAAATGTAGAAGAGGGGAGAGACACCTTCCTTGGGGCTCCTTAAGTACTGGACAGCTACACTTCCAATACTGTCCCCCTGTGAGCTGGCCCGATACGACCCATGCTTGTCTGCCTCAGGAAGCTCATCCTCACCCAGGCTTGGGCACCGGCCGAGCACTCACCATCACCAGCTCCTTCTGGAAGGACTTCCGGTCCTTGTTGTCAGGGTTGTTACAGTCTTCCTTCAGCTTTTCCAGAACAGATGCCACCCGCTCCGCCTCGCTGTCCAGCTCTGCCCGGCAAAAGAAGGTGAGCGGCAGGTTCCCGTAACCCAGGGCGTCAGCGAAGGCCCGCCAGCTGCTGATGTTCTCCATCAGCAAGGTCCGCACGGAAGCGTAGATGTAGGTGAGGAACTTGCAGGGCCGGAGGATTTGCTCCAACAGCACCGACGTGCTCAGCTCAGGCCCCGAGAACAGGCTGGGCCGGGCCTTGCCCACTACCAGCACGTTCTTGGTGTGCACCAAGCCCACCTTGCCCTGATAGTAGCCGATGTACCACTCCTTGGTCCACAGCTGCCCCTTGAGGCGGATGCGTTCCTCACTGAGCAGGGCCACTGCATCCCCCTTCTTGTACTCCAGCAGGTAATGGCTCTTGTTCTGCCGCACCACGGTCTTCAGCAGCTTGCCGAACTTGAGACTAGACACGGGGCGGTCCTGAAACGTCGGGTACTTGGTGGTGACAACGAATGGGGACAAGATGATCTTCCCTACCTCGTTCTTCTTGAGGAACCTCCTCTGCCCAGATGGTTTAATGGCGCTTTTGGGGGGTGGCTGCGGAGTCTGGACACAGAACTGGGTGAGGATGGTGTCCTGATCGTCCTTGACCTGTACCCTCAGTGTGAAGTCGGACAGCTCGTTGGGGTTCTGGGAGATGACGGAGTAGATGAGACGGCTAACCTTCCCGAGTTTCATCTGGAAGCCTCTCACCACCTTGGCTTGCTCGCTGGCCTTGACCTCATAGTTGGTCATATTGGAGAACATACACACTTTGAGATCCTGGGGTCTGGACAAGACGAACTGGTGCTTGCCCCACAGCTGTAGGGCCACCGGGGCAGGACCGGGAGCCTGCCGAGTAACCTCGCTGACCAAGAGGGTCTTGGGGGCACAATCATGTCCAAAAATGGTTACCACTGTCTTGAAGGATGGATGGATGTGTTTGGGACCATAGAGACCCACAGTGACCCTCTTATTGATGAAATCCCACACGGTGGAAGGGTAGAGGATGTTGGGGCCCTGGGCAACAATAGCTAGGTACATGCAGGGTTCTAGGTTGTCCAGCTGTACCTGTATCGTGTCCCCATAGCTGTAGGCGAGGGGGATGGGGACATAAGGCCCCTCCTTTGAGTCACTTCTCAGGCACTGCAGGATCACTGTACTTTTGCTGAAGATGTCGGCCTTCACCTCGGCAGAGACCTTCATCTCCAGGATGATGAAGGTACTCACCTCCAGGTTGCTCAGCTTCACCTCTACCACGGGGCTGATGCTGCTGGATCTATCACTGTTGAGCTCCAGTGGAGGGTCCAGCAGGGCTTTCATGGAGATCTGCTGTGTCTCCCCAGGGGCTACATGGCCCTCGGGCACGTGGATGCTGATGTTGGTGTCAGGGAGCTGCACGGAGCCCCCGGAACTATCCAGCTTGCACACGATATTTGTTTCCACTGCTTGGGTCTGGCCCCAACCTGGGCTTTGGCCGAGCAGGTCCAAGTCATGGCAGGATCGGGCCAGCTTCCGGTGATTCAGCCAGGCGGTTCGGAAATCTTCTCGGCTTTGAAACTGTTCTGGGGCAGGTGACTTCAAGCCTGTGAAGAAACTGGATGTCGTGGGAGCATCCGATTTGGCTTGTAGGACGGAGAGTTCCGAAAGGCTGTAGGAACGCTTACTTCTGAAGAAGGGATTGTCCCGCTTAACCGGCTGCTCCATGTGGAGTCCATTGGTGGCTGGGAGCTCGTCAAAGATGTTGCCAGTGCTGTTGGTGGTTGCTGAGCTGGATTCAGTGAAGGAAGATGTGCCCGTATCAAAGAGGAGCAAATCCACAGTGCTCTTGGGGTTTAGCTCATCCATGCTGGGTTGTGCGTTCCCATTCAGAAATGGGTTTGTTCGGACTCCATTCCAGAAAGGGTTGTTACTATAGGGTCTACCAGATTCTTTCTGGTCATCTGTCCAGCCCCCTAGCAGATCCAGCTCCTTGGCGACTTCCTCAGGGCTATCTGGGAGATTGTCGATCATGCCACTGTCACTCAGGGTAGAATTCCGGTAGTTGAGTGGCTGCACGTAAGAGGAAGGGATGTAGCCCATCTCGGTGGTGTTGTGGGCATACCACCACTCTCCACCAGACGTGTCCAGGACGTAGAGGTGGTCGCCCTTGGAGAACTTCAGGGTGGTGAAGTTGTTTGGGCAATAGTCTTTGATGGCGATCACCTCCTTCGCGTTTCCAAAAGGCGTGGGGTTGTCTACTAGCAAGGCACTGGGGGAAGGCACTGCGCAAAACACAGAGAGAGAGAGAGATTGTGAGGCCAGGCCTACAGGCCCAGGAGACACTTCCAAACGGAGGGTAGGGTGGGTGGATGAGGGGTGGGGTGGGTTAGAAATGGATGGTGCCATGATGTACCATCCTAGTTGGGTGACTATCTGGGTAAAGATTCATGGGAGCCCCACGTAGGCCATGCAATGACTCAGGAGTGCTCAGGTGCTCTGCCACTCAAGCCACTTTCCAATTCAACCTTCTAACTGAGGCAAAGGAACCAGGAGAATGTCCTGAAACCACCCTAGAAAGGCAGATCACAAGACAGGAAGTGGACATGTCCCTGTGTTCTGAACACCTCATTTTGATAAATTTTTTTTTAATCTAATTTCTGACCAGGACTGTCACTATTATAAAAGAGAGGACAAATGTAAAATGCTGGAGAGCATACTGAGACTATGGCCTAGGCAGTGGCCCAGGGATGCTATGGCCTAGGCAGTGGCCTGGGGACACTATGGCCTAGGCAGTGGTCCGGGGACACTATGGCCTAGGCAGTGGCCTGGGGACGCTATGGCCTAGGCAGTGGTCCGGGGATGCTATGGCCTAGGCAGTGGTCCGGGGATGCTATGGCCTAGGCAGTGGTCTGGGGATGCTATGGCCTAGGCAGTGGCCCGGGAATGCTATGGGCTAGGCAGTGGCCCGGGAATGCTATGGGCTAGGCAGTGGCCCAGTGATGCTATGGGCCAGGCAGTGGCCCGGGGATGCTATGGGCCAGGCAGTGGTCTGGGGATGCTATGGGGTAGGCAGTGGCATGCTGCATGTATGACTGGGAATGAGGAACCCTCAGATTCCAGCGACAGATCATTGAGTCCTTGTTCTCTTTTGGTATGGAAGACAGAAAAGGAGGGGCAGGTCTTTGATAACCAGGACTAGTTCAGTTTCAAAATCCAACCCATTCCTCACTCCTCTTCATCCGACAGTATGTGTGTGTGTGTGTGTGTGTGTGTGTGTGTGTGTTTTGAACCATTTTAAATATTATTTGAAGCACAGAACCCCCACACCTTGATAATCGGAGGTTTCTCTAGCCATGCATTGTGTTACTACCCAATAATTATTTGAACACAGATTGAAAAGCCATCACTTTAAAAACAAATCAGGGTAAAGCATGATTCTCCCCTCACATCACATGCCTGTGAGTACCACAGAAAACACCTGGAACAGACAAAATAAGTCATCTAAGCAGAGTGTGTGCTTGGAAAAATAATGGATGTGTTCAGCTCCCACATGAGCCAGCCCCTGGTGAGACGATTGTCTTGAGAGAGAACGCTCTTTCTGATGGAGGCAGACATGGTACATCCCCTGGGCAAGCCCTCCACCATGGCCTTGCTTAGTCTGTAGACAATGGGTCTCTGTAGCAAATAGAAACATTCTTTCCTTTTAAATGAAATTAAACTGTGCATGCTTGCATGAGTGTACACACACGTACACACACACACACACACACACACACACACACACACACACACACACACTGGTGTGCACGGCATGGATGTGGAGAAGAGATGGTCACTTTTAGGACTAGGTTCTCTCCTTCCACTGTGAGATCCAGAAATTGATCTCACGTCCTCAGGCTTAAGGAACAAGCTCTCTTATCCACAGAACCATCTTGCCAGCTCAAATAAAAACTTTTTCTAAAACCAAGTGTACGCAGGAACAAGCAAAAGGACTGAAAACTTCCCAGCTAAGCCAACTTGACAGATGCTCAATACAGGATGAAGCCCACGGCCACTGGGTCATCATCTATCACACTGGCTGCACAGACACCATTTCCTGCCAGGTTCCTTTCTCTTGGAAAGGGGACACAACAGCTCAAAGTCTGTCTCCTTGGCCAAGCTTGGGAAGCAGACAAGGAATCGCTTCACTTACGTTCACAGCTGGCAGAGGTGCTCTTGGCTTCCTCAGGCCCTGGAACCCGCCCTCCCACTCGTTTAAAAGGACGCAAAGCCCTGCTGCGGTGCCCTGCTGCGGTGGCCCGCTGCTGCTGGCTGGGCAGACCTACACTGAATCGCCTTCTGGAGCCATGTAAGCATGGGGCCCCCTATTATTCCCCATGGAGAAAAGGCATCTTTCTTAGTAGGCTGTGGTGAGGCCTGATGGTGTACAGTCTGAAGTCAGGAATGTAAGGAGAGAGCATCAGGTGTAGAGTCCCAGGAGGCGTCCTCTTTGTGCCTGAGGCAAATGTGGCTGGAGACAGGGGACTCACGCAGTTGGGCTTCAGTACACTTAGCTCCTACCTGCTGCTTTTCCCTACGACTCCTCACGCATCATCAAACCTGCCTAGAAACATTCAAGTTTAGCCTTGAATTTGGGGTCTTCACTTCCTTTCAAAAACCCTGGGTGTTTGCAACTTCAGGGTTGTGAATAATACATTTTTCAAACCCATGTCATGATAGCATACATGCAATCAGTCTGTGTGCCTTCTGCTTGTTAATCTGTCTTTGTTAAAGAGGCCACATCTGCAAGGGTGGAAGTCTTCATCCCTCAGAGGTATGGCAAGTGCCGCAGGAGCCTGGCACACAGTAAGTGGGCAGGGGATGTTCATGAGCTGACAGTCACACGTTGGGACTAGAACCACCAAATCACGGTGCTGGCTGACGCGTCACAATTCCCCGGCCTGTGGCCTTCTGCCACCAAATCTCAACGGTGAGAGAGCCTCTGGAGAAGGCGCCTAAGCAAAGGGAGGGTGGGGTTCGGCTCACAGTTTGAGGGAAGCATGGCAGAGATCGCGGGGCTAGCAGAGTGTGAGGAGGCTGGTCTGCCATCAGGAAGCAGGGAGAGATGAATGCTGGGGCTCGGCTGGCTTCCTCATTTTCTCCTGCATTATCCAGTCCCTGGGACGAGGCTCCTCACATTCAACTCAATTAACCCAGTCTGGGAACTGCCTCCCTGGCTAAATCTGTCTCCTAGGTTGAGTCTTGATTCCGTCGAGCTGACAATCCTAACCATCACACAAATCCTGCCAGTGGAAGGATGGGAATGAATAAAGACCCTGCAGGGACAGGCCATCTTCCTCTCTGGAGGTGTGCTAGGTGAGTGCTGCAGGCCACAGGCAAAGGGCAGGCGAGCAGGACGGGAGTGCACCGTTCCACATGAAGATGCGAAATCACACAAAGCCTTCAGGCAGAAGAGCCCCCACCCCAGGGGAACAATAACTGCGCAACCCTGGGTGGCCACGCCCAGAGATGCCACAGGACGAGAAGGGTATGAGCCACGGGAAAGCCAGAGAGGGCTAGGCCCCAGCAAGGCCCGTCTGCTCCTGTTCGTCCTAACTTCTGGCGGTTTCCCCTCTCCCTGAGGTGTGGGGCAAGGCTGCTCTGGAGTAAGTGTCTTAATTCCCTCACTGACTATAAGCAGAGACTTGGGGAGCTTAGGTGGGACTGTTGGCGTTCTGGCCGGCTCAGAGCTTTCCCTGACCATCTGGGAGGAAGTCTTCCCTTGATGTGTCAAGAAGGGGTAGAGACAGGAGGGCAGGTCACACTGTGCTTCTGAGGACTCGCTCTGAACCCCAAGAAGCTCTGGGGGAAAAGCGGAGAAAGGAAAGGTGAGCCGGGCAGGGTTAGAAGTCACAGGAGCCTTGCTCCCCCACATCTGTGGCCAGTCATGTCCTCTATCACAGAACACACATTTTCTTCCCCGATGCATATACTAGAAACAAAAGACAAAACCAAATAACCAAAAAAAAGAAACCCCCCCAAACCAAAACACAAGCAAAAATTAAATAGCGTGTGCCAGCCATTAAAACCTTGTCGAAATCCCTCCAAAGTTATTTGCTGTTGTGTTCCCTTCAAATAATTAATTCCCTTACAGCAATATTTTCAGCTTTAAAAAAAGCCAAAGCACTGAAGGATGCTTTGTATACAGTCTGAAACACATCCACACAAATTATCATTTTAGGTTTACCAGGCTGAAGAATAAGAACGGTTTTACTTAACATTCTGAGCACCCTTCTTCGAGGAGACATGACAATATATTTCACTTGAAGATCTGGCTCCTCCAAAGGGCAGCAGTCTTCCATCCCTTGGGGATCCACCATGGTGGAGTGTGCCATCAATTCCCTTCAGGAGGACAAGTCTACATCATCTCCTTCAACTGCTGACACCAAGCACGGGGAGAGAACAAGATGGGGTGGGGACAGAGATCTACCTCACCAAATCTTCATCGAATCTGCTCCTAATGAGGTATGGGGAGTACTGTCCAGACTGACAACCACCTTGGTTATAACACAAAGAAAAATATTCCCTGGGTGTTTGCAACCTCAGGGTTCTGAACAATACATTTTCTATCCCCTGGCCTAAGATTTTGTGCAAGCAGTAGAAGAGTCTGCAGTGGGTGTTGTGACAAGACCCACTTGCCCTTTGATGCACACAGTCAGAAAACGAGTGTGATCCTGCCGGCTGGGGTAGTCCAGCATCGAGGCCCAGGGATCATCTGTGCAGACCAGACTAAGACTCCTCAGTCCTGCGAGACTTTGGATTCTCAGACCCCCCTCTCTGAACCACACTGGCTCTGCACGCTCTTCAAGCTTGTTTGCTTTCGGGTCATTACTGTTATTTTTAAGCCCTCAGCTCTCATGTCTGTGTTTTGAGCACAAACCACGCAGGTTCTGCTCACCTTTTTTAGCCCCACCCCCCCCCAAAACTAGAAATAAGAACATGTTGCCCATTACCCGACTGCAAAAAAACAAATGTTCTGTTATTTATAGCAACACCCACTAACTCTGTTGCTATAACACCTTCCAGTTCGTCCCCTTTCTTTCAAAGAACACGTGTAATGGAGCTCAGGACTGCACGCGTAAGCCAGGGTCGGGGAGCAGGTGACTGATACAAAGGCTGAAGACACGGGGGCTGTGGCTTCAGTCCAGCATCACTTAGTTCTGAGTTTGCCAAGGGAGAAGGAACAGAGATAAAGTTGTGAGTGCCCAGCGTAAGAGGGGACAAGGAGTGACTTCAGAGTAAGCTGTCACTGTTATCTCCAAGGACGTGCGCGCGCGCATGCGCATGTGACATCAGCAGTGAACTGCCAATGCTATAAGAAGGCTGACCGCAGCAACACAGCGGACCATGATGCATCCCAAGGCACAAGAGACTAGATATGGTCCAGGAAGGTCTGAGTAGATTTTCAGGAATCAAATGGCATCCTGGTATCCATGTGTGTATCTGAAAGATAGGTTTGCTCAACGGCCTGATTCTGTGAGCTACCCAGGCAGCCTGGTGCACGCGGTAAATTCCAGGTTCAGTAAGATATCCTGTCTCAAAAACCAAGGTGGGTGGCATCTGAGTGTCATGTAGCCTCCAAGTGAACTTGTGTCCATGTGTACCCACACCCATGTGCATCCCTGCCCCTATAAATTAGTAAGTGCATGGGTGTGCACACAACCTTCTTCCTATACACCCAAAATCGAGATAAATGACATTGTTTCAGGGAGGAACCAATAGCATGGTAAGGGTTGTAGGGCTGCCTGTACACCCAAGAAGCTCCAGGGTTAGGGAGACATCAATATCCCACTGTCCCCTCAGCCAGGGATTGGCTAGGATCTTACCTTTGACATCATTAAAGCTTGTCTCTGAGAAGCCCTCGCTCAGGTCAATCAGAGTCCCCTCTGACTTGCACCGAGGGAGGCCACTGGAGTTGGCCGCCCGGATGCGCTGGGCCGCCATGTTGAACTGTTGGGTGGATGAGGCCCTATGGTCTCATGTCTTCTCCCCCAGTTCCAGCAGGGACAGCAGCTGCTGTCTCATACAGTCACGCTGCACGGGAGGGTCAACTTGGCAGTGTGCTTCTTCCTGAACAGAGAGAAGAAATAATTTCCTCTGAGCAAGTGGAGCATGGCTTTGAGGGCAATCTTACAGGAGGAGAGAATCCTCTTTCTTCCAGATCATTCCAGGGAAGAGAGGAGCAATTCATTGCTCTGGCTTGGGGGCAGAAGCGGCATGCTGCCCGGACTCTGTGCCCAGCGAGCACGCAGAGACACTCTTCCTAGGGCACAATGGGGTCTGTGAAATGTGTCCCAGCACCTGGATGGCTATTCAATGCAGTCAAAGAGGACAGCCTGGGTCTGTGGAGCACACTGCCACTTCCAGGACTCAGGAAGAAAACAGCCTCTGTCTGTCCAGAGTGGTGGACAGACCACTGTTGGAGGGGCAACTGTGGGAGGCTTGGCACAGGCAATAGTGAGCCAGGGGCACCATTTGTTCTCGAGGCCTTTCCACGGTGGCTTGGGGGGCTGCTCCCTGCCTGTGCATATCCATAGTCCCCACTGAACCGCAAACAGACATCATAAACCCAGTCCTCGGGGGCCACCAAGTATTTGATGTATAGCTAATACATGTGAAATTGGGCCCCACTATTGAACTGCTATTACTAGGTAGGTGTGGAGGACATTACTATGAATGAGGTTTGCTCTGCGTGGGGAAAGAGACAGAGAGAGATAGGGCTTAAGCACCTGTGGCGAGATGGGGGTGGGTTTCATTGGTTTGGAGCAGACCCTAACCCAGGACTGATGGACAGAAATAGCAACAGCAAAGCGTTGGTTTCAGTGTGTGAATTTCGCAGCTTCTCGAATAGAAACCAATAGATACTGCCTCCGCTGGTCACCATCAGCCACAGCTGGCCTACCGTACTGGAAGAGGAGATAGCCAGATTTCATCCCCAAACAACTGGGCTCTTACAACATTACCTGAGTTTCTTATGTCTCAACACTCCATCTAGAACATGAGTGGGAATGTGGCCTCTGACGCAGGTGTGAGGTCCTCACACCACTCTCTATAAGAAGGTGGTAGGTACCTTATAGGCTCTGCATCCCCAGCTCAAAGGTCCCATGCAGTAAATGAGCAGGCTCCGCATCTATCTCCTGATGACAACCTGAATCCTATTCAGCCCTAGTGTTTGTGTCTATCACCTGGGGTTAAAAAGCCATTAACTAGACTTAATTTTTTTTTCTTTTTAAGGAATATGCATGATGCTTTACATGGAATGAGCTAGAACATGAGGCAAGGTTTCTATGAACACCAGTTATCACCACCAAGCATCAGAGGCCAGTCCTGGCTCCAGTGACCAGTGGGCAGAGGTCCAAGAAAGGCTTCCGGCTTCCTAGGCTTCCTATCCACCTTAAGACTCCAGAAGATCACTCTTTGCAAGCTCTCTATGCCAACGACTCTGTCATTTATGGACACTGGGAGAATCATGGCAGAGGAAACAGAGGCTCAAGAAGGGGAATGTTGTCACTTCAGGCATGGTTTGGAGCCCATACATAACCTGAGCTTGCGGCAGGGGATGGGGGAAGGGGGGTTTCCAACTGCACAATGCCAAGTGTGCCCTGAGACTCTAAGGCTGGCGTGCCCAAGGACAGGCAGCAGATTGTGCAGCCAATGTGGAAGGGAAGGTGAGGTCGGGGGATGTCTATTGGCTGTGACAGCTGATGGCAGACTTGGCTTGTCTGGTAGATGCTGGTGCAGCTCAGAGCTGCTCTGGGGACCCCATGCAAAGGAAGGGTCTGCTTTGGTCCCCAATCTGCTCTAGGGACACAGCTATTTACCACTGTGCCTGCCTTCCTCTATGTCTAACATGTCCCTCCAACAACAGAAATGAATCGGTCACCTCTGCCGTCCCTCCCCGCTGCTTACCCCTTCAAGGAAGGGGTCTGATGGACTGTTCTACTCTTAGTCACGAGGACCGGTTTTATAGAGGGTAAAAGAGCCAAAGCCCAAATGGCATGAAAAAGGGGCATTAGTGCTGAGCTCTGATGCAACCTCTTGGCTTTGGAAAGCTATGGGCAGAGCCTTGTCCAAGCTTCCTCGTAACCGGCCTGGGATGTGATGGACCACAGGAGCTGGAGTTCAGTATAGCCCCACTCAAAGGTACCTGAGCCTGGTACTGTAACAGGGGTAGGTCCTGGAGTGCTCAGTGAGTGGGCTGTGGTGGTATTGTGTTCCAAAATATTGTGTACCTTAATAAATTTATCTGGGGTCAGAGACGGAATAGCCACAATATTAAACAGAGGTTAGGCAGTGGTAGCACACGCCTTTAATCCTAGCATTCCAGAGACAGAAATCCCTCTGGATCTCTGTGAGTTCAAGGCCACATTGGAAATGGCCAGGCATGGTGACCCACACCTTTAATCCCAGGGAGTGGTGGTAGAAAGCAGAAAGGTATATAAAGCATGAGGACCAGAAACTAGAAGCATTTGGCCTGGAGAAGGAAGCATTTGGCCTGGAGAAACATTTGGCCTGGTTAAGCATTTAGGCTTTCAAGAAGCCGCAGTTCAGCTGAGGCCCATTCGGATATGAGGACACAGAGGCCTCCAGTCTGAGGAAACAAGACCAGCTGAGGATCCGGTGAGGCGAGATAGCTGTGGCTTATTCTGTCTCTCTGACCTTCCAGTGTTCACCCCAATAACTGGCTGGGTTTGTTTTTGTTAATAAGACTCTCTAAGATTCATGCTACAGTGGGCACCAGGGCTGGACAGGTCAGTTACATCTTTCCCTGATGACTTTTGGGGTTTGAATGAGAAATGTCTCCCATAGGCTCCGGTACATGAATACTTGGCCCCCAGTTGGTGGCCATGTTTGGGGAGTTTTAGGTGGTGCAGCTTTGCCGGAGGAGTACATCAATCACCAAGGGTGGGTTTGAGATGAAAAGGATCACGATACATCTGGGTCACTCTCTGCTTTTGTGCTTCTGGTTCAGTGTGTGAGCTCCCAGCTCCCTGCACCTGCTACTGTGCCTGATGCTCGCTGTCCTGCCTCCCTGCCATGACGAACTCTCATCCCTGTAAGCCCAAATAAATCATTTCTTCCACATGCTGCTTTTGGTTGTGGTGTTTTATCACAGTCACAGAAAAGTAACTAATACCCCTGGCTGGGAACCATCATGTGATGTAGTTGAGAAAAACACTGTTTCCTTTGAGAATGGTTACTGGGGGGTTAGGAAAGCTGGATGCTGCTGGCCAGGTGCAGGGGCAGATGACAATATTGAGGGATCAGCCAAATGACTTCTCCTCCCCCAAAATCTTGAACAGAGGGCCAACTTACACAGAGGTACTGGGATATTTCTAAGTGGGCAGCTTTATCGGGGCGGGCCAGGGGTGGACACTGGTGCGTACCATCTGCAGGACTGAGGCTCTGCAGTTTCCCCATAATCACCACAAAGGATTCAGAGGTCAGTGGGGAACACAAGTGATCAATATAGAAAAGTGGTCCCGGACCCTCTCATGACCACGAGACCTGGGGTCAGATCCAGGCCTCAGGAGTGGGCACAGAATTCTAAGAGGATGAAACACAGTTGTCTCTCATGGAGGGGACACAGCCAGTGCCCTGAGCCAGGGCAGAGACAAATGGGGTGGCAGCGGTTACAGAGACCAGCAGGATAAATAATGACACCCTCAGAGGCGACATTCAAGAGACAAATAAGTCACCACCTATGGCTGCTCCGTCGCTCTGTGCCAGGTGCACAGAGAGAGCGGCAGCTACCAGCACCCAGAGTTGCCCCGCACTCTGTACCCTCACCCAGAAGATCTCCCCTTACCTGGGCCTCTCACTGGCCTGGCCTAACCCTCCAACTCTGCTGACAAGGCATGGGTACCAACCCTCAGTCTCTCAGTCACCTTGTGGAAGACACTGATCTCAGGAGGCCGTGTGACCGCCTCGAGGCTGGCCCTTTCTTCCTGAACCTCGCAGCCAGTGCTGTGTGCTTACCGATTCTTCCACTCTCTGTGCTTGTGAGCGCCTCGTTTTCTCCAAGGTCTCACCATCTCATTCCCTCGAACCTCTGGGGGTTATTTCTAGTCTCTAAGGAGGCCAAGTCAGCTTTCCCAGCCCAGCATGCTGAGCCCTCATGGCTTAGCTTCACCTCACCTCCAGGTGTGTGGCCCGCCTCCCTCTGCTGCACGCCCATCCCGACTACAGACTACATTTGCACCTGCTGCTTCCCAGGCCTGCCTAGAGCTGCAATTTCATTTTTCATTCCAGGCCCAAATGAAAACCATGAAGGCTCACCTGGGCTTCCGAGAAGCCAGGCTTCTCAGCATCCCCTCCCTCTTGGCTCCACCCACTTCCCGGGGTTCTGCAAGTTCTAGGTGACTCATGGGCACTAGCTCTCATCAGATCAACTCAGTTAACCAATGTCTCCAGAATTCTCATCCCCAGTTACTACCATGTTTTTGAACTGTTTATTGCACTCTGGGTCCCTCAAGGCTCAGGTGGACACGGCTAGGCTCCCATTCAATACCCACCTATCTTGGACACAGGACCACAAAGGTGTCCAGGGTTTCCTGGGTCTAAATCCAACCCAACACCTCCCTCCCCCTGCCCCCCGCCAGAGAGAGAGAGAGAGAGGGAGGGAGGGAGAGGGAGGGAGGGAGGGA
>CABHPH010156294.1:0-12189 GCA_902168325.1 Peromyscus nudipes
AAGGAGTTGGGTTGTTAAGACACTCACGTCTGGAGAAGCTGAGGAAGCTTCTAGAAGAAGTCTATCCCCAGGGTTGAGGGTGGAGAAGAGCAGAGGAAGCTCAAGGGCAGTTGGTGTTCTCAGCATCAAGGGTGGGGGAATGTAAAACCTCATACTGTGTCACACACGTTGTGTTTTGCTTCAGTCTTTCCTAGTTCCAACAGGTGTGGGGCAAATCAACATCTAAGCCACATTGTCTTACAGGGCAGTTGTGGAGGAAAGCCCAGCACAGGGTTTCAGTGGAGGCAACCGCACCAAAGATGGTCATTGACTAAACGAGAGGATCTTGGGAAGCCACCACTCGTGGCAGGACCACTGATCTGTGAATTATGGAAAAAGCATCTTGGGGGAGTTTCAGAGCTATGGGTGCCTTGGAGATCCTTAAGGATACTAGGATAGAGGCAAGGACATTCTCCTTGTTCTGCTAGTTTAGGTATTGTTTTCATTCATTGTCTAGGACAGCCAGGAGAACCTCAGCTGTGGAACGAACAATTTCTCCAGGGATATTTTCAAAGACCTTCAAGATTCTGCAGATTCATAATGACAGAAATGGTCATGGAGGGTCCCAGCCTCCTTCTGAACAATACTCCAGGGAAGAGGACTCTCTGGCATGTGTGCATGCCGTCACCACAAAGTTCACTGTGGAAGCCAAGCACTGGACCGAGCCCTGGGAGTCAAGTTGAAGAGAGGGAGGAGGGATTATTTGAGCAAGAGGGAGGGTGGTCAAGATCATGACGGGGAAACCCACAGAGACAGCTGACCCAGGTCGGGGGAGCTCAGGGACTCTAGATAGACAACTAGGGAGCCTGCATGGGACTTGACCTAAGCCCTCTACATGTGGGTGATAGTTGTGTAGCACGCTCTGTTTGTGGCCCCAAGCAGTGAGACCAGGATCTGTCTCTGGTGCATGAGCTGACATTTTGGAACCTATTCCCTATGGTAGGATGCCTTTGCTCAGCCTTGATGCAGTGGGGAGGAGCTTGGTTCTGTCTCAACTTGGTATGCCTTGCTTTGTTGACTCCCATGGGAGGCCTTACCCTTCCTGAGGAGTGGATGGGGGGTGGGGGTAGAAAGGAGATGGGGAGAGGGAATGGGAGGAGAGGAGAGAGGGAAAACTGTGGTTGGTATGTAAAATAAAATTTAAAATTTAATTAAAAAAAGTTCACTGTGGTTGGCAAACCTTCAGGCACAAACAACAGACAGAGCTGAAAGTGTTTTTTGTTTTTTTTTTAAACTGTAAAAGCAGCTTATGATAGCTAAGTCAGAAATGCCATGACTGAAATATCTGGAGGTGATGGTATGTCTCAACAGCTGAGGGCTTTCCCTGGGGTGCATCTCATCCCTGCCTGGTGAAATCACACTTTCCATCTTAACTAGATCTTCTGGGATTTTAAAAAATGAAAAAGCAGACTTTGGAATCTTAGTTCAGGGAATGTCACAGCCTATTATACTCAACTTCTAATCCAATGTTTTCCTTTATTTCACTCATTAAAAGACAGAGAGTTCTCATGCAGGCCATGCCAACATCAGCACGCTAAACTGCAGAAATAGTGGCTTCCCACACTTCCAGATTAAAAAGTATCCCAAGAGAACAGATCTTAAGTGCAGGCAGCTCTGTGATATTCAGTCTTCCGAAGGTATTACTTTTGTTTTTCCAACTAATCACATGAACATCACAATGGCTCTTTGACAAAAGTTAGGTTTCTTCCTGTGAGGGTCCAGCCCCTGTGGAATGTTCCAAGCACCCTGTGGGAAAGTTATGGGGTAGATAAGATCTTGCTTAGCATCAGCCTCAGAGGGAGCTGCAGCTCAGTGATGAAGTGATGTGTTACCGTCAACCCCGTGCAGAGATGGGTGCTGCAGATCCTGTGCATCTGGGTCTTCAGAAGTGGGCTGATGCCTGCTGGTCCCGGGACTTCTCTGGCAGACTTTGTGAAGGTGCTTGTGTTTACGCTTCCCAGGTTACAGCTAATGTTGAGCTGTGTTTATTTAGCCTCCCAAACCCAGAAGCGAAAATGAAGGGACGGGATTGATTCTTGAATTCTGGAACGGAGAGACCCAAGATCACTTCTCTTTCCGTCCTCATCCCTCCTCCAACCTGGGTGTCATAAGGATTGCAGATGCTCCAAGCACAGTCCTTAGAGTGTTGCTTCTCTGAGGTCAAAGGTACCTGATGTCCTACATCTGCACAACTAGTGAAATCATTGAAAAAATGCTGAGAAGAACGAGACGGCCAATTCTCGGTGACTCCACACCTCCGTTTGGGTCTTGCCGCAGCTGTCACTCCTTAAAAAACAGAAGGTAACAAAGCTGCTTTGGGTCACCTGAGGGATAGTGATTTGACTTTGTTGACTAGTCTAAAAGTGGGATCGTGACTTGATCATTTTCATCTAGGGACTCAGGGAGCAAGGCAGTGGCAGGGCCTCTGGTTCAGATGCTCAGGGACTTGAATCAGCAGTGTAAGTACGATAAGAGAAGCTAGGCTACTAGGAGCAGAAGCTAACATGGAAAGGCAATGATGGCAAGAATTTATGGACTACGTGTCAGTCATCATTCCATCATTGTGACAGAGTACCCGAATGAATCAATCCATGAAGCAGAGCGTTTGTCTGGGCTTCCAGTTTCAGTCCATGGTTACATGGACCTCTTGTCGGGTATGTGGCAGCACAGTGTACCTCAAGAGCAAATGGCATAGTAGCCACTCACACCATGACCACTGGAAAGCAAAGACAGACAAAAAGAAGCTAGAGTCTCAACGATCCCTTTAAGAGTATGCCTTGAAGAATCTAACTTCCTGCTACTAGTCCTGAGCGCCTGAATGTTTCACCATTTTGCACAAGTGCCATGAGTTATGGACTAAATTTCAATGCATGGCCCTTGTGGAACTTTTCATAAAATGTTATCTTAAAACTCCATACTTCATTTATTTTTAAATTGCTTTAAAAAACAGATGGCCAGTGTCTTTCTTTCTTTCTTTCTTTCTTTCTTTCTTTCTTTCTTTCTTTCTTTCTTTCTTTTTTTACTTTATGTATATGGATATAATGTCTGTGCCTATGTCTGGGCACCATGTGCCTGCAGTGCCCATAGATGCCAGGGAGGGCATCAGATCCCCAGGGACTGGAGTTCCAGCCAGTTTTGAGCAGCCATGTGGGTACTAGGATTCAAACCTGGGTCCTCTAGAACAGCAGCCAGTACTCTTTATCACTGAGGCATCTCTTCAGCCCCGGGGAGCATTGTAGATCCAGACAGTCACAGTTTATTTGTACTTTCATCTCACACCGGTGATTACCAGTGACACACTTTCGAGTCTTCCTCAAGGGTCACCAGACACCATCGTCCAATTTCAAGGAGGTCTGGAGGTATGGCCTCCCTAAAACTTACTGCAAAATGAAACACAGGGATCGTTCTCAATATTTGAACAGGAGCATTTAAGGTTCTGAATGTAAAGCTTTTTCTTTTCTTTCTTTCTGTAAGATTTCTCTTAACTTGTCATAATGATTTCCACTTGGTCATTGTCATCCCCAGTAAAGAATATTCTGAAACTTTAAATCCTGAACATATATTTTCTTTTGATCTTTTTATTGCATAATGCCACTTCTAAATGAAAATAAAGACAGAGCCAAGAGAGATGGCTCAGCAGTTAAGAGCACTGACTGCTCTTGCAGAGGACCCAGGTTCGGTTCCCAGTACGCACATGGTGGCTCTCAACCATCTGTAACTCCAGCTTCAGGGGGTCCTATGCCTCTTCTGCCCTCTGAAGACTTCTGTATGCACATGGTGCACATAGACACACACTGGCATGCACACACAAATATACATAAAATTAAAAGTTTTTAAAAGACAAATTGTCTTTAATTTATATGTAGACTTACCAAAATGACACAGCATATATTTTGTAGCTCCCACATGTGATGTATTTTGTTCATATCAGAACTTGCTAAATAAAAACTTCAGAAAACTAACCAAACTGCTTTTATTTTGTTTCTGTCTATGATTGTATAAGGGAAGACTAAATGGAAAAGGAGCTTTGAGTTGCCTTAATTTTCTCTTTCCTTCTTTGTCAATATCTTCTGCTTTGAGTGGTATATATATATACCAACAAATGCAATGAGCAGACGTTCCAGTAAAGAGAAAATCTCATGACTTCTACACCACTCAGCATGGGTTAGATATTCTCAGATAATCCAGTTACTGTCCTGGCCAAAGAAGTGTGTGTGTGTGTGTGTGTGTGTGTGTGTGTGTGTGTGTGTGTGTGTGTAAATGTGTTTGTGTGTGTGTTTGTGTGTGTGATCGAACTTCCCACCAAACTCCCCCAGAAATGGAAGAGGGGGTGATAGTTCCTCATTTGTTCAGAGACATCAGAATTGCCTGATGTCAAAATCACAGAGAGATATAATTCAGAGAGAGACAACAGTCAGCACTATCATGAACACAGATAGAACCCTGCAACTATAGATGTACAATCAGTAACTGAAGATTCTCTTGAGAAAACAGAATCAATAAGAGAGAAAGAGAGAGACAGAGACCAAAATTTAAACTAATTGATTGACTTACATGATTATAGAGTCCATGAAATGACCATGGACCATCTACAAGCTGGAGGCCAAGGAAAGTCAGTAACAGTTTCGGTGCAAACCTCAACATGTGGAAACTAGGGGAGCCAATGGGGTAAGTCCTTGTCTTGGCCCAAAGGTCTCACAAATCACAAGTAGAAGAAGATGGATTCTGCAGCATCAACGGAGGAAAGGATTCATTCTTGCTCCTCCTGTTTCTGTCCAAGGCCTCAGTGGACTGAATGATACCATGATTGCCACGTGCATTAAGGAGAGCAGTCCTCTTTACTCTGTCACCTCATTTGAATGTTAATTTCTTTCCCAAACTCTCTCACAGACTCTCCAAGGACATACCATTTGGATGAAGGGATGGCTCAGCAGTTAAGAGCACTTATTGTATCCATTAAACCACAATTCCTCAAGTTCCTGCTTTTCCTCCAGCCCTGGTAACTACCATTCTACTTTCCATGAATTTGATGACTGAGTGAAAGTGAAATCATATAGTACTGGTCCTTTTGTGACTGGGTCATTTCACATAGCCTAACGTCCTCCACCTTGTGTATTTCAGCATGTGCCAGCAGACCCTATTTTAAGCTAAATAATACACCATTGTGTATATCCGCTGCCTGGATACTGCTATCACTTTGCTATTGTGCATGATGTTGTCAACATAAGTATAGTTCTTTCTTTAAGAGCTTACTTTTAGGAGCCCATAAGGTGGTTCAGTGAGTAAAGGCACCTGCCATCGAGCCTGATGACCTGAATTCAATCCCAGAGCCTCGTGGGGTGAAAGATGAGAACCCACTCCCGCGAATGATTGTCTGACTTCCCCACAGCCACTATGGTCCACGAACTCAACACACACAAAAAATTATTTTTTTTAAAAGACCACTTCAACTACGATTAATAATATGAGGTTGGGGAAGTAGAAAGGAACACTTGCTGCTCTTCCACAGGACCACAGTTCAGATCTCTGTATACATTGTACAATACATAATCATTGGTTACTCCAGCTCCAGGGAGCCTAACGGCCTCTTCTGAACTCCATGGACACTAGAACACATGTGTGCATGCATGTGCACATACATACATACATACGTACATACACACACATACATACATACATATATACACATACATAAAAACAAAACAACAAAAATTGTATCATTATTTGCCAGATATTAAGACAAACTTAGATTAGCGAACTGGTCACATAAAAGGAATGATCCAAAGCTCACTTCTTATCAACTTGGTGCTCATCCATATCACCTTAATCCAAACTAAACCTCTAAATAAAGACAATTGTAAAGTTCTATTTAGATCTAACACAACCCAGCTCTTCTGTACCCAAACAAAACTGACTAATCCCTTCCCAGAATCAACGGTAAAGACCCCAAGTAATGTTTACTCTTCTCCTGGTAGCCCATAACTTTAGTGCTATGATGAGAAACTGACAACATTTATGTAAAATTCGTACTTTTTTCCCTTCGTGTTACTGGAATAACACAGGAGCAAAAACAAAGATGCTCACTAATTATATGTACTATATGCACATAAGCATATTCTCAATTAAATAAGGCTATTAGAATCCTCCTTTCCATGACTAGTCACGTGGTCATAGCTGGCATTTATACTCTTCTACTATTAATTCTGTGTCCTTCCGGCAAGCAACTTTTTTCTTTACCTGGTGGAGTAGCTCAGAGCTGCATTCCTGAAGGGCTGTCAGATGTCCCGCCTGGATTGAGCAGTTGTAGTTTTCCACTGGCCTTAATCACAGGGCATTGTAATTCTGAGAAATGCTCTCAGAAATGATCTGTGCTTCAGAAACATATCTTCCCCACCTCCATTGTGAAATAGCAAAACAATTTCCCCCTTGGCAGTCTAGATCAACCACCCTAGCCAACATAGTAACTCCTTTCTCAGCCTATTGACTCAGAGACACAAGGAGCCCAAAGTGGCCAGGTGGCAGTGTCAACCTTGAGTTCAATGGAATCATTGTTTTGTTACCTGGTGGAATAATTCTTTGATCTGGAGCTAGGAACCTTAGGCCAACAGAGCATAAGTCTGTGGGAACAGGAAACAAACTTTTTCTAGTAGGTTAATAGGGGTGATGGTGTGTGGGGCCACTCCCAGCTCCACCCCTTCATTTCTAGACCCATGCGTTTCAGCTATGAGAAAAAACAACACCATATAATAGGACCTGATTCAGAGCATAAGCAGCCTTCTAAAGAACTGTGTCCAGCTTGCAAGACATGCCACTGAGCAAGTGTTGTTTTCCTCAGAAGCCATCCACTATTCTACAGATTAGCTGCTTCAGGGTGCTGAAGTTCATATTAAATTCCATGAGCATGATACCAATGCTATACTTCTTTGGCTGTGAAAAGAAATTTTTGATCAGAGCCAATGTTGTGTAGCATATCATGCTAGATAAGGCTTTATCTATTTCTAAGGATGGGGGTTTTGAAAAAGACGATGTAGGCAGAAAAGTCAAATACAGTTTTTAGTAAGAGTCTAGTAAGAATGAAATGATATTTCTCCCACTAAGGAAGTGATACAATATATCCAATATTGTCATATAACTGTCTGATCACTACACAGAATAACATCATACTAGGGAATCTGATGTGGTTGGAGCTAGGTCAGCCTTGATCAGAAGCCCATAGTATTAAGCATGTGACTGTAGCTGGAAGTTTTCTCTGGTCCTGCCTGGCTCCCATGGTCCCATGGCTACTCAGACCCAAATGAACACACAGAGGCTTATATTAATTATGAGCTGTATGGCCTATGGCTCAGGCTTCTTGCTAGCTAGCTCTTACATCTGAAATTAACCCATTTCTATAAATCTATATTTTGCCATGTGGCTTGTGGCTTACTGGTACCTTTACATCTTGCTTCTCCTGGTGGCAGCTAGCAGTGCCTCCTCTGCTCTGTGTTTCTCCTTCCTCTCTCTCTCTGGTTAGAATGTCCTGCCTAACCTTATTCTGCCTCACCATTGGCCAAACAGCTTTATTTATCCACAAATCAGAGCAACACATATTCACAGAATACAGAACAACATCACCCATCATGTGATTAACTTCCATCCCTGCCACCATAGCCACCTTTGTCCTTGCACACTAGATGATGATGATGGAGGTGGCTAGGGAAAGAAGCTGATGTGGGTCCACAGAATGGGTCACCTCATATACCTGATTGCTAAAATCCTCCTTTGATGAGCATTGACATGGGTGCCCCGATACCTTCTTGCTGGGGGATGTCTTTCTGTACGCTGTGAATATATGTTGTTCCCATTGGTTAATAAATAAGTAGCTTTGGCCTATGGTAAGACAACTTAGAGGCAGGCAGGAAATCCAAAGAGAGAGAGACAGAAAAGAAAAAGGTGGCATCTGGGGAGATGCCAGCCTGCTGCCCAAGGAGCAACATACCAACAGACTGGTAAAGCCACGGAATGTGTGACAAAACATAGATTGATAGAAATGGGTTAATTTAAAATATAAGAGATAGCTAGCAAGAGGCCTGCCATAGGCCATACAGTTTGTAAATCATATTAAGCCTGAGTGATTATTTCATAAGTGGCTGAGGGGCCACAGGGCTGGGCTGGACCAGAGGAACTCAGAATTGGAAAAAAACCTTTAGACTACACTTTCTTGTCTCCTATTCATGAAAAAGAAGTCTAGCTTTTTCTTTTCTCCAAAGTTCTTTGCCACCAATTTTTCAATCATTTTTCTATTAGTTCTATAATAGAATTCAATTCAGCCAAACCAGTGAATTGAAAATAAGCCAATGAATATATCCAAATGTCCTTTTTTTTTTTGGTTTTTTGAGACTGGGTTTCTCTGTGTAGTTTTGGTGCCTTTCCTGGAACTCACTCTGTAGCCCACGCTGGCCTCGAACTCACAGAGATCCGCCTGCCTCTGTCTCCCAAGTGCTGGGATTAAAGGCATGTGCCACCACCGCCCGGCTCCAAATGTCTTACAATTTTTCTTCTAAGCATATATACTACTCAAAGTTTTTCATATGTAGAGGGTTTCCCTCTACCACTGTGCCTTAGAGATGTGACAGAGAGGGGTTGTAGTGCTGCAGACATCTACTTTAGGTGGAAAGTGCATATCACAAGGAGCCATTCATAAACAGGCTGTAGTTCTTTCTTACTCCTACAAAGTCAAAGCTCTACTCCTGCTGGTAGGGAATCCCTAACAAGATGTAGAGTGAAAGACAGAAAGCAGTATATCAAAGTAGGATTGTGGGGGTTTGTTTTACTTCTCCATAGCTTAACTATACCTTCAGAGCCTGATCATTTACAAACCACTCCAATCGATAATGGAATATTGCTGTGTAAGTCAAGATTTATAGCTTGATGATTCAGATAATACCCAGTTTATAGAGAACAGTTAACAGTGCACAGGAACTTGTGGCCCATGATCATAATTCTGTTTTTATTAAGGCGCCATAGCAGGCCAATCTTTCTCTGTCTAAGAAGAAGGTGTCTGCAGGTGATAGCAGGGCATTGTTTCAAAATCACAAGGCTCTGTGTTACAGTTCATACAGTACTATAAAGGATTGGAAAATGCTCTACATCCCTTCTGGCTCTCCAATGACAGTTCAAAGCCATTAGATCTGTCATATCACATGGCCCAAACAGCTGATCAACTCATGGCAGAAAGGCCCATGCGATACCTCTGTATGTCCTGGAACCCATTTAAAACTAGCAGTTTTTGTGTTTATCTATTATGTGGAATAGAGTAGCATAGCCATATGTGAGATGGGTTATCTGCACTGTTCTATGAGGCCCACTATGCAATGTGCCCCTTCTTCAATTTTAAGAAAGGATAACTACAGAGATGTATCCTTTGCTTTAGAATGGATATCTCACCCTGCCACAGGAACCCCGAATGTTTCACTGAAGTAGAAGGCTCCTGAATTTTAATAAAATATGTCCAACCCTGAACATGTGTCTGTATTATCAACACATCTAGAGTAGCTTCTTTTTCTTGATTATTAAATGAAAACGCCATAGTGCCATAAAGGGGATATACCATGCCACATCCTGTAGAGGAGATAAAGTTCCCTTATAACTAAATGCAATAGAATTGAAGAGTTAAGACAGAGCAAGTACACTGCTGACCTTGTCACCTCAAACCAAACTTCTTCTGGAAGTCTTTAATAATGTACATAAAAAGAGCATTTGCCAGATCAGTAACTGCATATCAGGGACGTGCTAATTTGTTCAAGCAATGAAACCACACCTTGTACAGCAGCTACAACTATACAGAATAAGAATCCAGAAGTAATTCTACATACACCTGGGCAATTGGCTCTCAGTGTCGGGTCAATTCAATATAGAAAGAACACACCTTTCAACAACTAGTACTATAATAAGAAAGTATTCATATTTTGAAATACTGATGTGAATTCTGGTTCGTGAAATATACAAAATTTAACTCGAAATTACATACAAAACTTTGAGGAAATATCATACAAGAACAGTTTGTGCTCCTAGATTGGGGTAAGATTTATTAGATAGATATGACAATAAAAGTACAATAAAAGAAAAGGACAATAAAAGAAAAATAATACTAATTGGACTCTGCCAGAATTTAAAATTCTGCTCTTGGAAGATGAAAAACAAGAACCTCTAGGATGTAAGAAAACATTGGCAATGCACATCTCTGTCTCTGCCTCTGTCTCTTTCTCTTTTACACACTTACACACACACACACACACACACACACACCAAAGACAACCCAACTGAAACACTGGCAGAAGATTTGAAGATACATACCACAAAGGAAGATGCATAGGTTTAAAATAAAGAATTAAAAATGCTCAAAACCTGTTAGCTGGGCTGGAGAGATGGCTCAGAGGTTAAGAGCACTGGCTGTTCTTCCAGAGGTCCTGAGTTCAATTCCCAGCAACCACATGGTGGCTCACAATCATCTGTAATGAGATCTGGCTCCCTCTTCTGGCCTGAAGGGATACATGCAGACAGAACACTGTATACATAATAAATAAATAAATCTTTAAAAAAAATAAAAAAAACCAAAATTAACAACAACAACAAAAAAAAACCTGTTAGCCATATAAGACTCAAGAAAACACTACAACCTGGGGATTAAAATAGCAAAAGAAAAAGATTGATTTTACTGAGACTACTGGGAGAGTGTGAATGAACTGATACTCTCATTACTTCTTATAGGAGTGTGGAATGATGCTGTGATGACTAATTTTGGCTGCCAACTTAATGCAGACCTAGGGTCACCTGGAAAGAGGGAACTTCAGTTGAGGAATTGCCTCCATCAATCAGCCTATGGGAACATTTGTGGTGAATTTTATTAGTTTTTCACTAATATAGGAGGGCCCAAACTACTGTGGGCAGTGTCATACCTGGGGCAGGAGGGCCTGGGCTGCATAAGAAAAGTAAGCTGAACTTGAGCCTGGGAGTAAACCAGTAAGCAGCATTTCTCTGTGATCTCTACTTCGGTTCCTGCCTCCAGATTCCTGCCTTAAATTCCTGCCCTGACTTCCCCTGGTGATGTGTGTATCTTTAATTTTGATCTGTGTTTTATCACAGAAACAAAAAATGAATTAGTGTAGATTCTTCCTGGAAGACAGTTGAGAAGTGCCATATACCTACCATGTGATCCAGCCACTCTGCTTCTCGGTATTTGCCCAACAGAGATGGAAACATATCTATATTACATATAGACCAGAGTTCTAAGGAGTTTTATTTGTCATGCTCCTAAGCTGGAAACAACTCAAGTACAGAACAGGTAAATGGAAACACTCATAATAGTCTACACAATATTATGTTACTTGTCAATCAAAACAAAACAATCTAAGGACTAAATCTAACATATTTTCTATATGTTATACACACACACACAAACACACACACACACACATATAACATATAGAAATACACAACAAGCTGCTAATTTCAATCTCTGAGAGAACAGAATGCTGGAGGTAGCAGCCTTCCATGTTAGAGGCTATTGCTCTTCTCATTATTGGTCCAACCATATCACCATCAAATGTAAGGCCTGACTGGAAGTCTGAATCTAACCAAAGTGTGTGGTGTGGTGTGATAGTGGCAGTGGGTGTTGGTGGTGATGATGGTGGTGATTGTGTGTGTGTGTGTGTGTGTGTGTGTGTGCATGCCTGCATATAATTTCCTTGTGACTCCCTGCCATGTTTCTTGGACTTGCTCCCACAGTGATCTCTGATAAAGGAAGAACTGATACCCCTGATACACATACATATTAAGTTTAATCTACCCCTAAGAAAAAAATCTCCTGTTTATTGAAGAAGGTAAAAGGATGTTTCTTAACCAAGTCCAGACATTCCTCCTCCATGGTCCTCCGTGAGCTCAGAGTTTCCATTCCTTATCTCAGTTGGCACCAAGCTCAAGCTTCCTTTGATTTTTCATGGATACTTCACTCAGCATTTATCATGATATCCTTCCATGCTGTGTACTAAGAACAGACACATTTGCGACTGGATCCAAGTAAGCTTCTTAACGGCCCTGGGTGCAGCATCCTCAGTCATTAAGTGAACATAGTATCTCAGAATCACAAACGAAAAACACTTTAAAACTTTA
>CABHPH010156294.1:12199-39767 GCA_902168325.1 Peromyscus nudipes
TATCTATCTATCTATCTATCTATCTATCTATCTATCTATCTATCTATCTATCTATTTATTTATTTATATGTATTTGAGCATTCTATCTGCATGTAGGCCTTTTTGCCATAAGAGGGCATGGTTGTGAGCCACCATGTGGTTGCTAGGAATTGAACTCAGGCCCTCTGGAAGAGCAGCCAGTGCTCTTAACCACTTAGCCATCTCTCCAGCCTGAATTAACACTCTTTAGCAATTGACTGAGTGAATGGGATGACTGCTAGTCTTCCAATCATATGTTTAAATTTTTGTATGGATTTAAAGGAGAAATGAGAACCGGCTCCATGTGTAATAATCTTAATGAAGCTAATTCAGTGGTTACAGACAAGGAAAAGTGCCTAGCTAAGGCTCACACCATATCCTGCCCTGCCTTGCTAATTTGTTTGGATAGGGCTCCATGTTTAAGCTGCCATAGCATTCCATACCTCATGATTTCTGCCCTCTGCTAAGGCATATGTATTTGATTATACATTGGACATATGCATCAAAATGTCACATTATGTCCTATAAATTCGTAGAAATGTCATCCTAGTCAACCAAAATATAAAATAAAATGAAGAAATAATTGGAAGACAATATCACAGTTTTTAAAAACAGGAAGATTTATGATTCCATAAATTCTTGTTAGAGATGTTGAAATTTTATTATGTCTGCTTAGAATAGAGCCTGGAAGGAAACACATTTGCCTACTAAAACTGCTATTTACCGAGAAAGGAAATGTGATGAGCAGAGCCTGGGTGACCAGGGTGAGTCAGTGAAGCCTTTGCTGTCCTTACCTACAGCGCATCTGCGTGATCTCACTGATTACAGGGTATGCCATCTAATTTACATGGTCATTAAGACATGGGAGGGAACAGTATTTTAAGTGTTTTAACTAAACAAACATACTGAAAGTCATAAACCTCTTTCTCTTGAGACCCACCAATTATAGTAAATTATGTTACATTAAATGCTCAGCTGACTTCATGGTGAACTGTGGGAGTCACTCCTCTGGGCACCCATTCCTTCTCTCCCACCTGCTTTTTGCTGCAGCAAAAGTGCAGTTGGGTTCTGTACTTTGTTTGAGAAATTGAATGTTGCAGTAAAACATACCATACAGGAGAGTGAACTCATTTAAACTCAACCTCTCACCTCAAGGGAGCCCAGGAACTGCTCTGTGATTACATTTCCCACCTTGCATGACACCACTTGATGTCCTTTGGAATTTCCTAAGACCTCTGAGCCTCTTCTCTGATCCTTTGTTCATTGCTGTGATAGTTAATTATATGTGTTGATATGACTAAGGGATATCTAGACATTTTATATATATATAGTCAATGCAGACAAAACAGCTTTTTCTCATACTTTAAGAAACAGTAATTTGTTTTTATTGTATGTATATGGGTGTTTTTTTTCCTGCATGTAAATCTGTGCACCTTGTGCAAATCTGGCTTTGATCTTCTGCAACTGGAGTTACAGACCCTTTGTGAGTTGCCTTGTGTGTGCTAAGAACCAAACCGAGTCCTCTGTAAGAGCAGCAAATGCTCTTAACCACTGAGGCATCTCTCAAGCCTCCCTTTCCATGTACTTTTGACCCTGTGTGCTGAATTCATGGATGTGGAACCTGAGGATGCAGAAACCTAAATGGATTAAATGGATACGTGTACCTGCTTCTTTCTGTTCTAGCTCTCTGAAAATTCTCACTAATAGAGCTAGTTACCTTGGTAATTGTGTCACGAGGAAACGTAAGCACAGTTACTCCTAGCTTAGGATGGGGCTACGTACTGACAGGCCTATGATTATCTTCAAGATGCTATAATCAGAAAGTATATTTACTATATTTGATGCTGCACATCCTTGCTTAACAGCAGGGCATAACAGAGTTTTGGTTAATAATCCACATTCTGGAGAAACTGCCTAGAGCTGTGGATCACTCACTGCCTTACTCTGCACCCGGAGGAAGTATAAGCCGAACACACTACTGGGCTGAAAAACGTCAACATTCCAACCTCAAGCAACCATCTCTGTTGTAGGCATGCTATGCTGTGGGATGGTCTGTATGTCAAATGTGTTGCTCTGATTGGTCAATAAATAAAACACTGATTGGCCAGTGGCCAGGCAGGAAGTATAGGTAGGACTAACAGAGAGGAGAATTGAGAGAACAGGAAGGCGGAGGGAGACACTGCCAGCCGAGGGAGACACTGCCAGCCGCCAACATGACAAGCAGCATGTGAAGACGCCGGTAAGCCACGAGCCACATGGCAAGGTATAGATTTATAGAAATGGATTAATTTAAGATGTAAGAACTAGATAGCTAGAAGCCTGAGCCATTAGGCCAAACAATTTAAATAATATAAGTGTCTGTGTGTTTATTTTATAAGTGGGCTGTCGGACTGCCTGGGCTTGTCGGGACCCAGAGAGAAAAAACTCCAGCTACAATGCTGCCTTCACACCATCATGGAGTCAAGCCACCAGAAGCCAAGGAATGTCTGTAATCAGAAGAACCTTGCAATCTCCTCCTAACCTCTCAGTAACTTGCCTATAACCCTGTCTCTCACCTTGCTAATAGGCTCAAGGCCCTAATTCCTAAGGCTACCTCTCCTCAACCTAGGGCTTTGCTCCCCCAACCTTTATGACCCCCCTAATCACCCTTTCCTGGCTCACTCCTGTCACCAAGCCCACATATTAAATACCCCCAACTGCTGGTGTTTGGGTCCCCCTTTCATTGCTGTCTTTCAAGATCAACCCCTCTGAGACCGATTTCTATGTTGCTGCTGCCAGCTCCTGCCCATCTCCTCTTCAGGTCTGTTCTAACTCTATTTGCCTGTTAGTATCACTGGGTCCTGCATGCGGGCAAAGTCAATGGCCAGTGCTAGGTCTTTCCCTATCCTGCTCTGCTCTTTAAACCTCAACCATGTACAATCATAAAAATATAAAAGAAGCCTTCAAGAGCAACAGGAAATTAAAGAATTGCTTTAAAAACATGCAGAAGTTTTAAAGAACTGAATTGAAATTTATGAATCTTTTAACATTAAAAATACCTTTTTAAAATGTTTCTAAATAATTTTTGGACTTACTAACAAGTTTCAAAACAATACAGAAAGTCCGTGGGTGCCCTCAATCAATTTCCTGAGTTAATATCATCTATAACAATGGCATCATTATTCAAACCAGGAACTTGACATTGGTGTGAGGCTGTTTATTAAACTACAGCAGTTAGTTAAAGTTGCCAGTCTCTCAGACGGTTCTTTTTCTATCTACTCCAGGGCCCCAGGCAGCATTTAGTTACTGCTTCACCAGAGTCCTCTACAATTTAAGATAGTTCTCCAGTTCAATTTGGTCCGATGTTTTCTGACTAATGCAAATATTTCTTTTTTTGTCTTTTTTTTAAAATTTCTTTTTATTGATCCTTTGGGAATTTCACATCATGCACTCCAATCCTACTCATTTTCCAGTCTCTCCATATCTGTCCCTTCCCTCCAAAAATAAATAAATAAATAAAAAATAAAAAACCTAAAAACATATTAACTGAAAACAAAACAAAAACCCAAAACACTTTGCTCCTGCATCTCTGCATATTTCCCGCTTCTTCTACATCTTTTCATTCATCTTAGTGGCTTTGGGAGTGGCTGTGTGTCAAGCAGTATAGCCATTTGTCCACTCAACTTTATTTGCAAATGTACATGGCAATGATTTGTTGGTCTGGTTTAAGAACTCTGGCTTCTGGTACACCATCAACACTGAACTCTCACCAAAACTCTTCTCAGATAGTCTGCTGTTGCCCTGAGTCATGAGGATCCTGTCATTATGGGTCTGCAGCACCAGTCCCATTACACACTTGGGCAGGTGGGGATGGGATGCTGGAGTGGGCCAACAGAAAGCCTGGGATGTGGGTCTGGGTGGTAGCTGATTTGGTCAGTCCTGGTTGTTGAGACTGCGACCCTCAGGTGTGGGGCGGAGTGAGCTCTTCTTTGCCCATGCCATAAGGGCTAGCTCTCCCATACCTATGGTGAGGAGGGGGACCATCTCTCTTGAGTGTGTGGGAGGCATCTCCTCCATGAGGGGTGGGAGTTGGGGCCAGCTCTTCTGTTGCAGTGGCCAGCAAGGGGCAGGGCCAGCTCTCCCAGGGTCAGCACAGGGCAGTGCCAGCCCGTACAAGCCTTGGATTTTAACATGAGTGGTTCCTGTGGCCCCCTGTGGTAACATGGGCCACGCAGATCAACACAGACTCCAGCTGTAGCATGACCATGGACCCAGACATGGCCCTTGGCAGCAGCTTGGGCCCTGATGTCGCCATGGCCCTAGTAAAAACCATATTGAGCAATTCTAATCTGAAAATATGAAATCTAAAACTTTTTGAGTAACAACATGACTTCAGAAGCCATAAATTCCACACCTTGGAATTTTTTTTTAACACACAAAATTACTTAAAATATTGTCTAGACTTACCTTTGGGTTATGTAAATAAAATGTAGCATATGAAGCATAAATAAATTTTACATTTAGATACCCCTAAGTAACTTAGTATGTATATGATAATAATACCTTAATTTTTTTTCTTAAATTCTTCTGAAACACTTCTGGTCTCAAACATTTTTGATAAGGTACATTCAACTCGTAAATTTATAGACTTGTTTCTAAGATGACTGACAATATCCTAAGTGTTTTCAAAACTATATTAACCAGCTGGGTGGTGGTGATACACACCTTTAATCCCAGAACTTGGGAGGCAGAGGCAGGCAGATCTCTGTGAGTTCGAGGCCAGCCTGGTCTACAGAGCAAGTTCCAGGATAGCCAGGGCTACACAGAGAAACCCTGTCTCAAAAAAACAAAAAAGGGGAAAAAAGATATATTAACCTACTTAAAATCCTCAAATGGATGGTTTTCCTTCAGTTTTACAAATGAAAAAAAAAACTAGGTAGTTAAGTAACTGCCCAATTATTGCATAGCATGATTATTAGTGATAATGTGGGGACATAAGGCCCTGATTTGTTCCTCTTGCCCATGTATGTCCAGCTACACAGGTGGCTAGGAATCCAAGAGAAGGAAAAACGTCTTTTCAATGCTTTTCTCTCTCTCTCTCTCTCTCTCTCTCTCTCTCTCTCTCTCTCTCTCTCTCTCTCTCTCTCTGTGTGTGTGTGTGTGTGTGTGTGTGTGGTGGCGGTGGTGACAGTAGTTGTGCTTTTTGACACTGACTTTCACTATGCAGCCCTGGCTGACTGAACTGGCTGTGTAAACTAGCAAGCCTGGTCCTTTGGTCTCTGCCTCCCTAGAGTTGGGACTGAATCTGTGTGCCAATACAGCCAGTCTAGAGAGGAGAAACTTCTAACAACATCACTGAAAGAGGGGCCAAGACATTCGTATAGTCCCTGGAAGCCCTGAAAGGGAGCTCCTTCAAAACATCATCCAACAGAATTTAGTCAACTGTGCAAGTTGATGATCAAGCAAAATTAGACTCCATGCTTTTTTGTTGTTTTCTTTTTTCCTTTCAAGATTGCAGGCTGCACTCAGACACGACCTCAGAGAATCTCCAGGGAATAATCAGGTGAAGGCTGAAAACCAGCTATCAGAAAAGCAACAAACACTTTAAACAGATGGGAAGAAAAGAGGTCACATCCAGGGCAGTGGGTGTTAATAGAAAAGACACCGGAGAAAGCCTTCTCCCACAGAGCAGAGGCAGGACGCCATTTCAAAAACACTTCTGCAGCTGTGGCTCTTGACAGCCCAAGACCCTCTGTGAACCTCAGGAAACTCAGATGAAGTGTTTTAGGACTGTGTGCTGAAACCTGAGCAAGAAAATACTGAGCAACTGAGGGAAGAGAGAGACAGAGACAGACATATGCACAGAGAGAGAGAGAGAGAGAGAGAGAGAGAGAGAGAGAGAGAGAGAGAGAGGTCTGCACAGCATTCATTGAAGTTAAAAATCTAGTGGTGGCCAAACTTTACAGGGAAACTCATACAGACTAGCAGCACACAGGCTATCGGTAAGAGCTACAGAGGGGCAAAGCCAGTGTGTCCTGAAGGAATTCACAGAGGTGCACTACTATCTGAGACTCCACCTGTGACCTGTTGTCCATGGATTGTGACAGCATCAGGAAACGCACCATCCAGAGTAAGATTCAAAGTGCCACAGGGACCACTCCATCACAGAGGAGCTCCCAGCCGTGAGACAGGTTTTTAGGAGCCAGGGAGAGAGCCTGGGAGACTCCAGAAGGAATTCAGCCACCAGGCCAGTTAGTTTCATTTCCTATATCCTCACCTGACTCTCTTTTTCTCTATACATGTTCTTTTTTTGTTTAATACTCAATGTTCATCCAGCAGTCCAGTTCTGATCTTGCCTTCTATGGCTTTTCTCCCCCTCCTTATACTTCTGTCTTTCTTTTTCCTGGCCTGGTTTACAGGGTCTCTGTGGCTTAGCTCCTGAGAGAGATTACTAGATGCCATTACGATACCATATCTTTACATTTCTTTCTCAGTCTGTCCTTTAGCCAGACTTCATATCCTCCAGCTTGTGTGTGTGTGTGTGTGTGTGTGTGTGTGTATGTGTGTGTGTGTGTGTGTGTGTGTGCGTGTGTGTGAGACCTTCCGGTTCCCCATTTTGTTTACGTTTCCTCATCTCTTATCCCAATACTAATCACTAGTCCGGTTGCATTTTGCTTCTTTTCTTCCCCCTCATCTATAATAACTAATACATTGGCACTCACAGCACAAGCGGTGTCCCTTTGCTCTATCAAACTGTAGATGCTTTAGGAGAAGTTGTTTTGCAGTTGCTCATTACACTGGTTTTGTAGGGAAACTATGCCTGCAGAGTCACAGCTGTTACAGAGCGTATTCTATGCTCAGTGAAAGGTGAGGGATAGAGCCTGGTGCCCTGGATAACAGCTTAGCAGATAAAATGACACTTCAGCCCTACTACAAATTAATCCCTCTTGAACACTGCAAATACTTTCACTGAAAGAAGAAAAATGACTTAAAGAAAAGAATTCAACTTACAATCTAACTCTTGATGTGCAAGTCCTAATGTAAAAACACAAGTAATCTGAAAAACCAAGACTAGAGGACTCAACAAAAACTCACAAATCCCAGCATAAAGGCTGCCAGGGAAATGACTTTGATGAAATTATGGACAAAGAATTCAAAAGAATGATTATAATATTTTCAAAAAAAAATAAAAGAGGATATGAATGGACTCATGAATAAATTATATGAAAACAAATAGCTAAATGAGATAAGAAACTCAACATAGGATATATAAAAGTATTCAGCAAAGAGGCAGAGGTACTGAAAAATGAGCCAAATAGAAACGATGGAATTGAAAAATCAATAAGTAAATACAAAACTGAAGGAAGAACCTCAACAATAGGATAGTTGATGGGGAGGATGGACTCTCAGAGCATCAAGACAAAGTAGAACAGTTGAAAGATTCAGTCAAGGACAACAGATGTGTGAGTGGAATGTGCAGGGTCTTGATTACACCATAAGAAGACTGTTTCTATGAATTATTGGCATAGAAGGAGAACTCCTAAGAAAGGCACGTAAAATAGTTTTCACTAAAACCATTACAGTTACTTTCTAAAATTTAGGGAAAGGCCCATGCAAGTATAACAAATATATAGAACACCAAACAGACAGAATGAGCAAAAAATTTCATGTGCCATTTTATAGTTGAAACTAGACACACAGAACAAAGAAAACATATTGAAAGCTGCAAAAGAGAAACACAACGTTACATACAAAGGCAAACCCATCAGAACAGCAGATGATTTCTTGCACAAACATCAAAAGAGAAAAGGTCTTTGGATGATGTTATCTCAGTTCTGAATGATCACAGCTTCTGTAGTGGTTTGAACGAGAAAGGCCCACATAGTATCATATGTTTGAAAATGTAGTCCCCAGTTGGTGGAACTATTTGGATAGTATTAGGAGATGTGACCTTGTTGAAGGAGGTGTGCCACTAGGGGTGAGCTTTGAGGTTTAAAAAGACTCATGTCATTCCAGTGTGCCCTGTCTGCCTTCTACTTGTGGTTCAAGATGTGAGTTCGCAGCTGTCCCTGCCACCATGCCTTTGCTCTGCCATCATGGACTCTAGCCCTCTGAAACTGTAAGCCCAATTAAATATTTTTCTTTATAAGTTGCATTCATCACGGTGTTTTATCCCAGCAGTAGAAACCATAGGGTATCAGGAAGTCAGCTAATGCTATGACAGACCTGCCTTTTTTTTTTTTTTTTTGACTTGAATGCTGTAAGTGAAGCTTGATGCATCATCTTAGCATGTGCCTGGAAAACATTGAAATGAGCCATGCAGACTGTGGAGGCCAAGTTCAAGGGGTTTTAGAGGCAAACACTATTAGCTAGAGACTCCTCTTGTGAAACTTTGGCAAATAATGTGGCTGCCTTCTGCCCTTGTCCTAAGAATTTTCTTGAGGCTAAATTGAAAAGTATTGCATTAATTTCTTTGGCAGAGGAGATTCCAGGGCAGCCTGGAATTGATTCTTTTGCATTGTTACTAGTAATCAGGCTTGTGTAGGCCTACAATGAAAAAGGGTAAGTGAGACAAAAAGGAATACAAAACGTATAATTTGAAGAGAAAAAGAGCACCAGGAAATTTGATGTCGGAGCCAAGGCTTGTTCTTTAAATGATAAAGAGATTAAAGAGAAGCCTGATCCCCAATGAGATAAAGGGAGGAGTGCACTTGGAAACTACCCCCCTCCAGCTAATCTTCCAACTTGTGAAAGGAAAAAGCCTAAGGAATTTTATGCTCTTAAAACACCCTAACAAATGAAAGCTGCTACAAATGTGATTTGGGGATGGGAACAGGTTCATCTCAAGCAGATAGCTGAACTTACAGTTGTAGGTTGGTTTTCTGTCTTGCCAGCCAGCTCCCAAATAATCACACAGAGATATATTACTAATTCTGGGCTGATAGCTTAGGCTTGCAACCAACTAGCTCTTCTAATTTAAATTAACCTATATTTCTTATCTACACTCTATCACGTGGTGGTACCCTTTTTTCCAGCATGTCATGTTCATCTCTAGCTTCCTCTCTGTTTTTGGTTGGTGAACCCCGCCCCCAATACTCTGCCTTCTTCTTCTTCCCAGCGTCCTCTTAGTTTGGCTCTTCCGCCTAACCTCTTCTTGCCTAGCTATCATCAGCCATTTAGCCTTTTATTAAACCAGTCAGAAGACACCTTGGCAAAGACACATCTTCACAATGTACAAAAAGAGTATTCCATAATATGCAGTCTTGTCCATGTGGTTTGGCTTTATTGTCATGAAAGATACATGACTGAAGGAGCTATGGAATCTTCCTCCATGGTTGAGAACTGCGGAAGCCTGGCAATGTATGGCAAGACAGTCCCTATATGAAGGCACTGAATGGACATTGCATGAGGCTGTGGAAGTGAAGCCAGAATTGCACTGGAAACCTCAAGAAGTTCAAAGTGCCAGAGACACGAGGTGTTTGCCAATGAGAGTAACACACAGGTGGTGGAACCAGCCCAGGAGATGTCTGTTTGAGGCAGCGAAACTGGAAGAACAGAACCATCTAATTCCTTTCATATCAGACATGGAGCTGTAGAATGTGGAGTTGTACCTGCTAGATTTTGGTCTTGCCTTGGTTCAGTATTTTTTCTCCATGTCCCAATTCTTCCCTTTTGTAATGGTAATTTATATTCTGTGCCATTGTATGTTGGAAGTATATATATATTAAATAGAGGATTATAATTAAGAGATTTCTTTGAGTCTCAGAGCAAACTCTAAACTTTGGACTTTTAAACAGTGTTGATACTGAAATCCTATGGGGACTTTTGAAGTTGGACTAAATGCATGTTGCATCATGACACAGGCATGAGCCTATAGTGGGCAGAGAGTAGAGTGTTGTGGTTTGAATGAGAATGGCCCCCATAGGCTCATTTTGAATACTGGAACTCCAGTTGGTTAAATTATTAGGGAAGGACTAGGAGATGTGACCTTGTTGAAAGAGGTATGTCACTGGGAATGGGCTTTGAGATTTAAAAAGGCTCATGTCATTCCAGTGTGCCCCGCCTCTCTCCTACTTGTGGTTCAAGATGTGAGTTCTCAACTGTTACCATACCTTCACTCTGTCATCACGGACCTCAACTCTCTGAACACATAAACCCAATTAAATGCTTTCTTTTATAATTTGCCTTGGTCATGATGTTATATCACAGCAATAGAAATCCTAACTAAGACAACTTACAACACAGATTGCTATGTTTACTAAAACTATCACTGTTGGAAAAAATATTCATGAGAAAAGCAGGCTAAAGGAATGTGAGATACTAACCTAGTTCCATAGAGGATACTGAAATGAATTTTTCAGACTGAAAAGAAAGATAAACACATCTAAAGGGCTACAAGGTAAAAATAAACAATGGCAAAATAGTAGTTAAGCAAATGAGGGAAATGCCAAACACTACAAAATCAACAGAATGACAGAAATTAATGCCACCCTTTCAAAAATAACTTTGAATATTAGTGATCTCAACTCTCCAATCCAAAGGCACAGACTATGGCTGGAGACATGGCTCAGGAGGTTAGGGCATCTGCCTCAATTCTGATAACCTGAATTTGATTGCTGCAGCCTACATAGTGAAAGGAAAGAACCAACTCTAACAAGTCTTCCTCCGATCTCCACACACATGCTGTGGCAAGAGCCTTCCTTCCCCTCCACCACATAAATACATGTAGTAATTTTTAAAAGACACAGACTGGTGTTACATTTAAAAGCAGAATTCCTGTATTTTTCTGCCTCTAAGAAACACACTTTGCCATCAAAGATAGACACTACCTGTAGTAGTCTTGCCAATTTGACGAGATACAGGATCACCCTTCCTTCTGTAATATGTGTTTATCATCTGCTTTGTCAAATCAGTGATCAATCAACTAATACACTGCCCTGTGGTGGAAGGATGGAAAAATGTTCCAGGAAAATGGAACCAGGAAACAAACAGTAGTCAATGTTCTAAGCCTGCACAAAATAGATCACGTTAGGTAGATTAAAAGACAAACCGAAAAAAATACTTACATTCCAATAAAGTGGAAATCCTAAAAGAAACAGATGTATTTCAGGTCAACACCAAATCACATAAATAATTTAACAGACTAAGAGCAAGCAATGAGATTAAAACAGTGAAAAAACAAAGACAAAAACAAAACAAAACAAAAAATACCTCTCCTAACCAAATAAAGTTCAGATCCACACAGATTCACTGTAGTACAAGATCGTTTAAAAAGAGCTAATACCAATACTTCTCAAATTATTCCATAAAATAGGGAATGGATGCTTACAAACATTTATGAAGCCAGTATCACTGTGATACCAAATCATATCAAAACACAACAAAACACAAAATTACAGGTAAATGTCTCTGATGAACCTAGATGCATAACTTCTCAATAAAATACTCAAAAACTGAATTCAAGAGTAAGTCTAAAATATCATTCACCATGATCAAGTTGACTTCATATGAGAGATGCAGGGATGGTTCAATATATACAAATGAATAAATGCAATATGTCACATAAAAGGACTGATGGGCAGAAATCACACAATCATCTCCACACAGAAAAGGCCATTGACAAAATTTGGCATGGAATCTCTGAAGAGACAAGACATGAGGGGAACGTATCTTAACACAATAATGGTTGTATATGGCAAACTTACAGCCAACATCATGCTAAATTGAAGAAGAAAATAAAATATTTAAATTTAAAAAAGGAACAAGACAAAGGTGTCTATTCTCTCTACTCTCCTATCCATGATGGTGCCTAAAGTCTCAGCTAGAGCAATAATGGCCATAAAACAAGAGAAGGAAATGAAAGGGTTACAAATAAGAAAGGAAGAAGTCGGTTTCTTTATTATATGTGATGCTATTCTCATTCTAAGGAGTCTGCCAGAAACTCCATGTCTGACCAAATATCCCTATGACTATTGAGTCAATCCTTTGATATGTAGAAACAACCACTAGCTTCAACCAACCAACAGACTGAAAATGACTTGAGATAGCATCTAGGTTAAATATCTGAGTTTCCACCCCATTTTTCTGTAACTTGCTCACCTGACATTTGTACCAACGGATGTGAAAGGTGTTATGATTTATGATTTTCTTTATTCTGTTACTGTAGAATCTCCATGAAACTGTTTCCATATATGAGCATAGAATTTGGGACAGCCTGAATCTCTGTTCCCAGGCCACAGTTATTCATATTTGATTCCAGAATAAACTTTCTCTTATCCACTTTGAGGTAAGAGTTGTACTTTTGTGTTGTCAATAGTCTTGCTCAGCTGTGGTCTCTTCCTGTAACACGACTTACTTGTCAGCAAGATATGCCACTGGTTCAATAGTTTCAAGTCTATTATGGGGGTAACCAGCTACCTTCTGATTGGATTTGAGTTCTGCTCCATGGGACGGCACTTACATTTGGTACGGTAAACTCAATCAGAAGCCTGTGGTTCCAGAAGTCACAGGCTCTCTCTAGTGGGGAACCCAGTAGTCTAAGTTTCTACATGGATGTGATCTTACCATCAAATTGCATTTTAAACAACTGTGTTTATAGCCACAGACGAGTGATAACATAGTTTTTTTGTCAGAAAAGCTTCCTTTTTCAGGGTATAGCAGTTACTGCAGAGATGATAACTAGTCGACATAATAAAAACCAGTGACAGTTGAATGCACAGCCATAAATGGGGCATCTATATTATCCAGTGTGAGGCTCAGGGAACACTGCAGAAAAGAGAGCAAAGGAGTGTTAGAGCTGGGGGAACGGGTGGAGTGCTGTGACTGTTGTCATCCATGCACAGCACTTATGAATTCATGGGCGCTGTAATTCCATGAGATGAGGCCTGTTGATATTCTGTCACAGAAGAGGGAAGAACACATGAGGCCCCACTCTCACGTTTATTATAGACAGTTAATGGTTGACTAGAGCCAGAGAGACTTCTTCAGTGGTAAAACCACTGGTGAAGTACATTATTATATATAATTAATATGTGCTAAGAAAAATAATTTAAACCCAAACAATTTATTTCAATATATCGTTAGATTTTTCTATTTATTATTATAATTTTCTATTTATTATTATTCTTCATCTTGTGCTTATATAGTAAACCATCATGGGTAAATAAAATACCTTATTTTTAAAGAATCTCCAGATGAAATTGTATAAAGTTTCCTCATTCTTGAACTCTCTTTGAGGTGTGCTTCTCTTGAATTCTTCTTTTATCTTAAGATACAAGTTATGACCTAGAATGATTCCACTGGGTCATGAACTGCTAGATAGGAAAATAAAGACTGCAGAAAGGGCTTAGCTGTTAAGAGCATGCGCTGCTCTTGCAGAAGACCTGAGTGCAGCTCCCAGCACCCACATGTGACTCCAGCCCTGGGACTATTTGATGCCTCTGGACTCCTCAGACACCTGCATTCATGTGCACATATCTACACACAGACACACAAATACACATAACCAAAGGTAATAAAAATTAATCCTAATAAAATAAAGAGCATTCTTTCTAAGGAAAAAAAACAACTAAGACAAGACTGCTATAAAAATTATGAACTCTGTGCCATTCCTGAAGGTAAATCAGAGTGTGCTTCTTATGGATATTCTGCCAACAGTCCCGGAGCTTGTTCCCAAGGACAGAGCAAAGGCTGTCCTATTCACCAGTGACCCCTTATGCACCAGTTTATTGTTTTGTTTTCTTTTACGTACAAGACGCATTAATAAATACTCTTTTACACAACAAATGATTAATCACCATATTAAATATTAATCTACAATTACAACGATGCATCTATCTTGGCCATTGAGCAGCCTGGAACAGACCACCGT
Source organism: Peromyscus nudipes (assembly GCA_902168325.1). Taxonomy (NCBI): domain Eukaryota; kingdom Metazoa; phylum Chordata; class Mammalia; order Rodentia; family Cricetidae; genus Peromyscus; species Peromyscus nudipes. The sequence goes on from CABHPH010156294.1 coordinate 26,067, forward strand.
TTCCGTATCACTAAAATCACCAGGAGGAAAATGCACCGCAGAGACGACCGGCTGACTGGCCAGAGGTCGGTACTGGGAGTGGCTATCACCTATCAGTGACACCTGGGATTAAAGAGCAGGTGTTTCCCCAGCCTGGGTCCAGCATTGCTTAACAGCTTTATCAACGACCTGATGAGATGTCATGGGAATCAGGACTTCCTGTATTTGCAGCGGATGTGGAGCCACACGCGGAAAAATAGGGCTCTGGAAGCGATGGCTGCAATTCATATTGGCCTTGGCAAAAATAGCTCCCACTATTTAGTGCAGCAGTGAGTGTGGTGCAACAGTGAGGATATAAAGGTTAGGACACGGGCAGGCAACACACCCGAAAAACAAGGGACCTGTGAGTGTATACAGCAGACAGTATCTCCTCCTAGCTCCCCGGTGGTTAGGGATCTAGGAAGTGACTGAGCTGGGCAGTGGAACTGGGCAAGGAGAGGGACTCAACAACGGAAACAGGAACTCAAGGAGATCTGTGGGAAGATGGTTCACCGCAGAAGGCCACGGCTTGATTACTGCCGCATAGAATAAGCAGCAAAAGAAGAACAGTGAAAAAAGGTAGATTCTCTAAGGCCATGCAAAGTGCCTGTCCATATGGCTTAAACATAAATCAGGAAGAAAGAAAATTCCAAACTGTGTGCGAGTAAGTGTTAAAAGCTTCCAGTAGGGACTGTGACTTATGAGAGCACCGGAAGTCTTGCAGTTGGGGATGGAGGAGCGACATTCTGCTTTGCTGTGAGGTGGTCTATATGCTATATACATTGTGCCTCCTATGAAAGCCTAGCAAGCAAGAAAACACACAAAAACATACAAACATGCTTTCATAGGTAAGGTTACTTAGAGTGGGATTCCCTTTGATACTTGTCCATTGAAATATAATTTGTAGATCTTAATATTCACCCCTTCAATGTCTTTCCTTTAGTGCGTGCGTGTGTGAGTACGTGTGTGTGTGTGTATGTGTGTGTGTGTGTGTATGTTTGTGTATGTGTGTGTATGTGTGCGTATGCGTGTGTGTATGCAGAGTGGAGTGCACTACCTAAGATGATAAACAAAATTTGTTTAGCAGGAAATCTATGACTCTGCACCTTGCGGAGAAGGTGTGATTTAGAACAACACACCACCTAACAAAGGCCATGAAAGTCCCCTTTCGATGAAGAAAGCTCTCTGGGATGTCACTTGGTTCTGTTAAGTTAATTCTCTGTGCTGTGTTGAGACGTGTAAGTTAGAGATAGTCCGTAAATAGGAAAATAAGCAGTCATTTGCTATTTGGGCTAGTGTACACTGTAAATGTTTTCTCTGACTGTGCAAAATATCCAAATGAGCAGCTGCAGCCTTTCCTGTTCATCACTGAACAGCAATGCTCCATAGTGGAGTTTTCCTCAGCTGTCACAGTGAAACCAGATGGCATAAACTAGTGCAAGGCAAAATACCCACTCTTTTGCCAGTGGAATGAGAGTTGAGCTGCTGTCAATCTCTAATAACCAGAGGGATGATGGGTGTCTTCTGATCACCTTCCTCACTCACTGTAATGGGCTCAGAGCCCTGGTGACATGTCCTGCAATCTGCGTATACAGAGGCCACCCTTCTGCCCTGAAAAGAAACCTCTGGGTTGCATCATAACCATTTGAGAATTCTATTTTTCTATAGTTTAGGTATTTTGAAGTCACGAATACAAGTCAATCATGCTTATTTGGACATTTTTAAAGAATATTGAGCTATTTCTTCTCAACTTAACAATTGCTCTTTGATAAGCCTTTAATATCTAATATGTCTAATCAAATTCTGACAAACACCTGCAGACCAGAAATGGTTGTGATAAGTTATTAAGACCCCAGTCATACATTTCCATAAGAGAGCTTCCATATGCCACTAGATAAAATATGATTTTAGTATTAAAATATGATCACTGCTCAGGTATCTTAACTATGCTTTTTTTTTGCAATAAAGTTATTTCATGAATTTGTTTTAATGGAATGGTATTCATTATCTCTTTGTATAGCTCAGACACTATCAAATTTGTAGGGCCATAAATACTTAGAGTGACATAAGCATTAAGAATGTTTGTTCCTGTTGGGATTTGTTGTGATTTTATACCTATATAAACTTGTGTAATTCCATATATACCATATATGTGAATATGTATAAAATTAGTTTAAAATAGAACTTGAAAGTATTAACTAAGATTCAGGCCCATTTCAAATACAGAGCAATAAAGAAATCTCTCAGTATTCACATCCTGGTAGCCATGTCAATACAAAAGGATGCTTTATTATAAATATTCAAATTCCTCACTTCTTCCTAGGGCTGGGGATTACATGCTAGGCAAAGTGCTCTACGACTTTGGGTATAGCTTCACTTCTAAATTTGGCTTTTGTTTTACGTCTGCATTTGTGAATGGGCACCTTACCGATTCTCTTCCCCTGGGTTGAAGGAAACTGGGGCAGGTAAGAGGACATGAGATCTCTGGCTTCTCTGGTCCAAGATATAGTAATTAAACTCCATTTCAGTTTCTCATGTGCTTTCAGGAACACCTCCAAAGAAAAGAGGAATTGATTTGATTGGGTAGAAGCAGTTATTGATTGACCGATCAGTTTATATTGATGGAATGTAAAGGAGAGAAAGTCTTCACAATTGCCCACTTGCTTCAGCTATGGCCACAATTACAGCTTGCCAGTATTAGACCATCAGCCTGTACATTGAAACATATTCAGTCCATGGCTTTCCAAGCCAGAGACTCCTGAGCAGAGCCTCCCAGAAGGAGTGCAGGAGCACCTAGCACGTCTGCATCTGATGTTCCCAGGACATACAATACAGCCTGTCCAGCAGCCGGGCTGCTTGGGTTTCAAGTTAGTGTGGTGATAGCCCCTTCCAAATAGGGAAGAGGATCGGTTGCCTGTGTGCTGTGAAGGCAGGCATTGGGTTTCAGTCCAGGAGGAAGAGCGTATGGGATCCCTGGTGTCAGGTTGGCCCTGGCATCTTTCCCTTCTTTGCCTTCCGGAAACTTCAGACACTCAGGGTGGTGCCGAAATTCCCTGTATCATTAGCCAAGGTTTCCCTAGTGTGGAGCATTCTTAGTTCTGGGATATAAGGGTGGAGCATATAGAAAGTTCTGTTTTGTTTGTCTGGAATGCTGTTCTTACTGACTGTGTTAACCAAAGCAAAATGTTATAGGAACCTATTGGGCTATGATTACCTGTAGTTGTGAAAAGACTAATGTAACAGATTTGAAGTTAGAATCTCCATGATTTGACACACAGCTTATAATTATCAGGGATGGAAAGCTAGGGCATATCACTTAAAACTTCTGAAGTGATTTTTAACCTATAAAATAAAGATACTACTGTTAGTGATAATTAAATGCTTATATGTTTGTTAAGAATAGGCAAAATCCATGCTCTTGCTTCAGGCCTCTGACCCGAAGCTGGGCCATGACTGCAGTTTGCTGGCCTCTGACCATTGGCTCATACAGTGAAACACACCTAGGCCACTGGTTTTCAAGCCAAATTGATCTAAGAGACCACTGTATGACAAGTGGATTATATGATATGCAGTTTAGCTGATGGCTAAGAGACCTTCAACAGAAGACCCTTAGGAATCATGCGAGAAGAGATGGGCCATGTCTTCAGTGGTGTCTGTATATACCCTAGCTCTGTTTTATGGGGATATATAATTTTAGGCTTATTTCTCCTTGAAATCATAAATTTCAGGTTTAAAGAATTCTCAAGAAGCCATCTTTTCTATTCTTCACAACATGCTTAAAATGTACAGATTATATAGCTCATTCCAAAAGGGTGAATTACTTTGTCCAAGATACAAAGATATTAATGTCATAAAGAAGAGACAATTGTGGGCAGTGTACATGGTATTGTCATGTGATGTACTCCTAAGAACTTGGGCAGCACACCCTGAGAGTTCAGCAGGTAACATCCATGCATAATTGATGGGCCTCAGAGCTTATAGAAACTGCCACAAAGGATGTACAGGTCTAGAGGTGTAAAACTCTGTGTCTTGTATAATTGTTTTCTGTGCAGACTTTCCCACAGAAGCATGAAGCCTAGTGAGTGTAATTACTATCACTTCTTAAGATTGGTATGTCTCATCACAATTTATCAAGTGGGTGTCCTATTCCTATATTGTCCTCTTGTGTATTTGGTTAATGGTGAATTTTTTTTCAAACAAATTGATATCAAGCTCACATACACATGAAAATTTTCCTCTTGAAGGCCAGGGACTCTTAAGAACTTGAATTTCAATGATTTGGCAGTGCCAAAGACCCATAAGATGCCAGTCACATACCTCTTTCACAGGCACCATCCTGTAACTTTGTCAGAACCACGCCACCAAATCCTAATGCAGTTGTCTTTGCATTCCACGGAAGAGCCCGGGGGTAGCACTACATATCCTTTCTCTCATTTCTCTTTCAGGCAACACTAACCTGTGGGGGTATTGTGTTCCCCAAAAATATTGTGTATGCTAATAAACTTATCTGGGGTCAGAGAACAGGACAGCCACAATATTAAACATAGAGGTTAGGCAGTGGTAGGATACGCCTTTAATCCTAGCATTCCAGAGGCAGAAATTCATGTGTTCAAGGATACACCCAAGCATGGTGACCCACGCCTTTAATCCCAGAAAGCACACCTTTAATCCCAGGGAGTGGTGGTAGAAAGCAGAAAGATATATAAGGCGTGAGGACCAGAAACTAGAGGCTTTTGCCCTGGAGAGGCATTTGGCCTGGAGAGGCATTTGGCCTGGAGAAACACTGGCCTGGTTAAGCATTCAGGCTTTTGAGCAGCAGTTCAGCTGAGACCCATTCTGGATGAGTGCTCGGGGCATCCAGTCTGAGGAAACAAGATCAGCTGAGGATCCAGCGAGGTGAGATAGCTGTGGCTTGTTCTGTCTCTCTGACCTTCCAGTGTTCACCCCAATACCTGGCCCGGGTTTGTTTTATTAATAAGAACTTTTAAGATTCATGCTACACTAACCCCTTCTGCTGCGTGTTCCCCTGAGCCCAGGGATGGCCTACTCAGGCAGACACCGCCAGGCTGCGAAGTCTGCATGAAAAACAAATCATAACCACAAAAATGAACTCAGAGTGGCTGACCAGCCTGAAGGCACAGGTCTTGGAGTTTGCGTAACGTGGGGACTGAGTGAGAGTTTTGAGAATCTGTTGCCAGTCCCACTCCATCTCTGCACATGACAGTCATCCCGACACCCGGAAGGTCTTCAGGTTATGGTAAGGATGTGCTTGCTGGTGTTTTATGATTTGACTGCTACAGCCTGAGAAAACAGACATATGTGTGTGTTTGTTCTTATAACTTGTAATAGTCTGTAAAGACAAGTTTCTCAGTCCGTTGGATGACAGTGTCCTTGGGTGAGATGCCATTTCTCTGAGTAGCAGCATATGGGAAAATTTAATTGCGAGTCATTCTACCTGTTCTGTGTTAAGTGGCTCTTTTCTACAATAGATTGAAACTGGCAGATCGTGAGGTCACTCTCCAGTTTCTACACTTTCCCTGCCAGGCAGGTTTCACTCGGCTGGAGAAGCCTGACAAAGGCAGCGTTTATGATCTTCTATGGGAGTTTCAGGTTACTGTTGTTCCTTTGGGGACTCCTGAAACTTTGGACCCAATCCAGAATTTCCTAATTGAATTCATACCAAGTTTAGAAGGCTTCCCAAATGTATCAGATTTATACAAATTGAAACAAGTTGTAGTGGAGCCACAAATTGGAGTCTCAGTTCTCCCTCAAATATAAACACATTGAAAATTAAAGAAATATATGTAATGAGAGGGAGAGAGCAAGCTGATAAAGTATCAATTTGCTGTTTCATCTACTGGTTTAAACTAATATTTTAATCTTCAAGTACTTATCTTTTGTGTTATTTAATTGGATCAATGCTGATTTATTAATGCTATTTATTAATTCCCAACATATTTATTGAGTGCCTACTATTGTCCAGAAAATATGTCTAAGCCCAGGGTGTGCTGCATTAGATTTGAAATAGTTTCTTCGAGAGACAGGGCTTCCAGTCTTTAGGAAATTTTTATGATTCATCTCTTTGGGGTCTAATATCCTGTTTTCAAAGCACATGGGTCTTATTTGTGTGATAACATTTTAATGTTTCTTGCCAAACTCCATTCATTAAATTCTTTCACTCTTGGTGTTTGTTATATGCCATGCTTACTGTTAAGACGCTGTTATTGCAGATGCATACTTTCCTAATTTTGCAAAGTATACAAAGGGTATTTTCAGAATGCTTGATGTTCTGAAACATCAGCCAAAGGAAAGGCTATGGGTTCTTGTGTAGCTTTTTCTGACCATGAATTTTGTCTATGGAGTTACAGGGCCAGATGTTTGCTCTGTATATTCCATTTCATGAAAACATTCTACTTCATTTGTCAAACATAGTAGTAATTCACAGATGCGTTGCCTAAACTTTTGCTAATACAAGTAAAGATTCTATGTCTATTCTAGTGCATGTGCTTGTGTGGAATTGTATAACTGCTCCCCTTACTGTCTTATCCAGGAAATGGATTGTTGAATCATGGGGAAGGGACCTGCTCAGCTTTAGATGCTGCTGATAGGTTCCCAAGGTGGACATGCAGATTTAAAGTCCCACCCGTAAATTGTGAACTAGTACTTATTCTTGAAGAAGCAGGATAGAAATGCAGAGAAAAGTAAGAGGACCTGGGAAGGGAAATGAGCCATTACCCTGGAACCTGGTTTAAGTCTCTTGCTGGCTGAGATTCAAAAATTCCAATACAACTAACAACAACAAACTCCCCTGTGAAGATCATCTGTATAGAGTCAATCTTCCTTTCTCTTTGAGAGATACTTCAAATAATAATGTTAAAGTAGCAGTGAACCATGTCTCTAGTCAAAACATAGGCTCTGACTTCCCTGGAGGGTAAGAATACCTTTTACTATTTTATCAATGTTCTATTTTATCAGCCTGTGAACTTGTGCAATGTACCTCACAAACCACACTTCAGTCTTATTCATTATATTGCATTATATTAAGCATCTTTTGCAGCACTCATGCTTATATCCACATTGAAACTTAATTTTCTTAGTAAACTTCAACTGCACTTTATACTGACTTGCCCTGATGTTTTTCTTTTCTGTGGTGTAAGTTAAGAATACCAGCTTCATCAGAGTAGATCTCGGAAGAGAGTTCCTTAGACTATACAGCTGGCAACACTGAGTGGAGCTTCCTGCTGGCATGGATAGATGCCAAGACTTGGTATTGTCAGTCTTTTCTATTGCAATTCTAATGGCATGTGTGAACAGAGACCACACTGTGCATTTCATTCCGTTTCCTTGATGATGCCTGCTCATCACAACTAAAGCAGAACACAGTCTAATTTCTACATGCAGCACCTGAGAATTCAGTTAATGCAAATCATTGTCTTTGATCAAAAATGTGGTAGGCTACATTTAACAAGCTGAGAATAAGACCTTGAGCTCAGATAATAGTAAGGCTACTATGAGAGGGCATATGCAATTGGCTATGACCTCTGTCATAGACAAAGGTTATACTAACTAAAACTATACATTTAATCAACTGTACATTCAAATCCTAATTCCCTCCCTTTGTTGACCAATTTCTTCAGCAGCCAATGTCTAGATACTGGTGGGTTTGCTATGTGTATCCTTGTCTACTTAAAGCCCTACCATATTGGTCACTCTTTTCTTTCTTTACTCATTCTCTCTCTGTCTCTCTGTCTCTCTGCATATGTGTGTGTGTGTGTGTGTGCATGCGTGCGTGTGCATGTGCATGTGTACATGTGTGCACACATACACACCTGTGTCTAACAAAGAAAAAAGTTTCTGACCATGACTTTTATTATCAAGAAGCATTTTTTACACGTCTCTTCTATGGTAATTGGTCTTGATTAAGCATTCCATTTCTATTGTGATCCGTTTTAGGGAAATATGTTTTTTATTTAAAAGTATCTGTAGATCATCTGCTAAATGCATGACTTTTACATTTTTCTCTTTTATTATTTTATTTAAAAATGCTTGCGTATGTGTAGTGTGTGATTACAGGGATTTACATGTGGAAGCAAGAGGTCAACCTCAGATGTTCCTCTGGGGATATTTACATTGCTTTTTGAACCAGGGTCTCTCCTTGACCTGGAGCTCACTCTAGGTTGGCCGGCTGTTGAGTCCTAAGGATCTACCTGTAGGATTACAAATGAGTGCCCCTGAGCCTGGCTTTTCTTTTCTCATGGCTTCTGGTGATCAAATTCAGGTCCTCAACTTGTGTGACAAGTGCTTGACTGAGTAATCTCTTTAACCCTCCTCTGTCTGTTTGAACATGCAACAAACACACGTGATGGGGCCAAGTGCTTGGCTTACATTCTCAGTACTACCATCCGTCTTTGGCTTTGAGCACTCTATGCTCTGCTCATAGAGGAATGATGGTGCAGGAAGCAGGTTTTCCCACCTTCCCACACTAACGCTGCAGTTAGCCCTTGTCGACATTTGAGTCAACACTGGATCTTGCAGCATGGAGCTCCCAGGCCTCAGCTTTGTCTCTGCATTTTCCTCATGTATACAAACTATGAAAGAATGCCACTTTTAATTTCTACCTTTTATGTTTATGATAATAACTGAAGTGAATCCTGAGATGGATCTGAAACATTTATCTAATTCTCCAAGATTCAATGTGTTTCAACAGCAGAAATACCAGTATGTAGCCCAGTGGCAGAGAACTTGCCTACCACCCATGGAGTCTTGAAGGGCATATAATGTGATTTAAGTACATTGGACTATCCTCACCCATGGTTTTGCTTTCTGTGGTTTTAGTAAGCCATAGTAACCTATTGTAAGGAAATATTATTTGAGGCATTATAGAAATAATCCATATAGGCTTTAAATACTTTCTTCTGGCATATCATTATACTATTTGTTTTATTATTGTTGTCATAAATCTCTTACTGTGCCAAATTTATAAATTAAACCTTTTAATAGATATGTAGGTATAATCAGCCTTTCATACTTGCAAGTTCTATATTCACAGATTCAGCCAATCATGGATAGAAAATATCTGAAAAAAATCTCGTCCATTACTAAACTTGTACAGACTTTTTTCCTGCCAGTATTCTCTAAGAGTAAGACTAATAGCTATTTACACATTGTCCTCAGTGTTGTAAGAAATCTACAAACGACTTAGAGGATATAGTAGGATGTTGGTGGCTTATAAGTAAGCACTCTGCAGTTTTATGAAAGGGATTTAAGCATCTTTTGACTTTGGTAACTGCAGGGTACCCTAGAACCAGTGGTCCTCAGAAAGTAAGGGACAATATATAGGGAAAAAACAGCCAATAGAAATCTTAGCAAATCTGAGGTCTCTGCCTTCCCCTGAGGCTTGAACACAACCTCTGCAAACAAAGAGGGGCAACTGTCTTCCATGTACAGATAATCTGTGCCTTGTGGAATGCTGGAAACTTCCACATGGCAAAAGGGCATTTTGGGAAAGGCTGCACCAAGCTATAGGATTTGAATCGGGTATGGACATGGAAGGATCTGTGGGGAGTGGAAGTAAAGCTGGGTGGCAGATCAAGGTCAAGTGTCCAGTGTACAAGGGAAAAGTCTGTCTCTGAGTCTCCAGGGAAAAGTAAACAAATATAAATTGTTTGTTTTCATGTTCTCACTGGGATCTTTGAAGTGTTCAAGAAAACAAGGTTTAATTTGTCAGTTAGCGTCTTTGATTTCTGTATATTTTATTACTCTCTGAGCTCAGGTCTTATGTGCTGGAAGGAATACACGGTGTGCTTTTGCCTGGTTTTCATCTTCTTCATGCAGATGACATTCCCCCCCCCCCGCCCCAGGTCACTAAAACAAGGTGGGGGTATCTAGCTGGGGGCGAGACTGCCTGCCCCTCTCCATTCATTGTACAAATAAACACAGGTGCTGGTGTCTGGAGGCCTCTGCTGCATGGGGATCATTATGGAGACACATGAGCAGGGTACAGCCTGTAGCTACCTAAGGCCGAAGAACTGTGTGGCTCAGGAGTAGAGGGCCTGGCTGCCTGCCATCCCTGTCTCAGAAAAGCACTCATAGCACAGGATCTTGCATAAATCAGTTTCTTCCCTTTACTCATGAATAGTCAATCATAACGCAATGGTGAGATTTCCTCATTTATTTTTTCCTTTTCTCACTCGTGTTTAACCTGACATTTCATCTATGATGCCTGCTTGTTAGTTCCCTCCATGTGACCTCTAAGATGATACATGTGTGAAAATTTTATTCCTGTTGTCTGCTCTGCACACATGTCCTTTGTAACAGATTGTAACAGGGTGCAGAAAAGCACCAACGAATGTTGGGGGGCCTTCATCGTACTGTGATCTTATTCCGCCTTTTCTCAAAGATAGAAGGGTCATGCTTGACCATGTTCTCATAGGATTTACAGATAGGCATTGAACTCCTGTAGAAACAATAGGATGTACTTTGCCTATCATTTGAGCAAACACAGTAAGTAAATGGTGGTTCAAACTCAAAGAACAACCTTTCCGGTCATTGGACGCATCAGATTTCTGATATCCTCATTTGCTTGGCATGATGTGAATGTTCCTAATGACAAATGCTGATGCCGTCAGATTCAGCCTCTCATATACACCATTCTTTGAAGAGCCCCTGACTCTTTAGCGTGATAGTCTTTATTATTTTATCAGACTTGTCTAATTTGACTGGTAAATAGAAGAAAATTAATTTGTTTATCTGTGGTGGTTAATGATGGCAAATACTTCATTGCTGAAGTGTTTATTGATATCAAACTGTGTTTAAAATCCCATTGTTTTATCCTACACACAAGTGATGCATACTTTGGGTTAGAAACAGAAAGTATAGGCAGCTTTTCTAAAATTCAAGGTGTATTTTACACAAATGCCTATTCTGAAGGTCTCTGGGACTTGTGTCAAGATTGGATTCTCTACTGGGACCCTGCTTTGTAGATGATATCCCATCTAACCCTCTTGTGAGTGGCTCAAGGGTAGTCCTTGGTGTCACCTTTGACTTATCCTTGCCTGTATATATGCTGCCACTTCATGCTGGCACCTTCCTTTTAAGATAAGCCTTTTAAAGTAGTCCCAGAACTAGGGAAGCCGAGGTAACAGCTTGAGAATCTGAGACCAGTCTGCCTACCTATGGGACACAGGGAGAGCTTCTGCTCCGTGGCTTTACATCTTTCTATCTTTCTATCCTACTCTGCATGTTCTCTGAAATTCATTTCCTTATTAGATCTCCCTAGATCTGTCACTAATATATTTAAATTGCATTTCCTAATTCTTTGTCCTTACTTTATTTTCCCTTGTATTTATCATCACTTGATATATCATTAATGCATTGTTATTAATGTTATGGACTGATTGTGCTCCCTGTGATTAATATGCTAAAGTCCTAATCCTTAGTGTCTCAATAGCGTTGTATTTGACCAGGTGTGTAAAGAAGGAATTTAGCTAAATTAAATTGGTCCTAATGTTGTTGCTATGGTCTAAATGTCTGTGTGCCTCTAAAATTCATATGTTGAAACCTACTACCCAGTGAGATGGTTTTCAGAGGTAAGCTCACATGAATGGGATTACCTTTACAAAGGTACCTTAACATGTAAGGACATAGCTAGAACACGGCCATCTACAAATCAGGAAATGGATCCTTAGTCAATACTGGTAATGCTTTGATCTCCACTCCCCAGACCAGAATTGTAACAAATGCCTATTGTCCATAAACTGTCTAATCTATGTCATTTTTTTAATAGCAGCCCAAACACTCTGAGAAAGGCATGCTGGAGGAGTTGATGGACAGGCACTGAGGATCAACTCTCCGTATCTATCACAGCCCCTGGGATTAAAGTCAAGGTATGATGTCGAGGCACTAACCACCACTTAGCTGGACATCCCCTTTATCTAGCACAGAGATGGCCTTCTGATGAAGACTGTCTACTAGATGATTACAACCTCCAGTGTGTATTTACCATCCGAGACAGGCCTTGTCTGGCCTCTAACCCTTGTTCTACCTCCGTAGCGTGCAGGCACTTACAAAGTTAAACATTCCTGCAAACCAATGATGCCAGCAGAAGTGGCAAACGCAGGAGATGCCTTCCAGGCAGGCTTGGTCTATGTTTGCCTGTCTTGGTATTCTGGACAACAACTCTACAATCTCCTTAGACAAGTACACGCACAGTATGCACTTGGACATTATCCCAACTAGACATGTAGATGTCCTTTACTCAGGAGACTCCAGAACATTCTGAAATTGCCTGCATTTAGTCTTATTTCCACCATTGTTTTGGAATCCAATCTTCTTCAAGAGGAAAGAATACTTCTTTGGTCCTATAGGAGGTCCTGAAGATATTGGCAGCTAACCAGTGAGATCATATCATTTTAGAGTTTGGATATGAAGTGTTCCCTCAAAGACTCTTATGTTCTGAAGGCTTAGTCCCTGCTGCAAGGGGTGTTCAGAGTGACTTGGGGAAATGATGGGCTCATGAGGGGTCTGACTTGCTGAATGGATTAATCCCCTGATGAATTCCTAACGTGGCATTACTGGCCACGGACCCAGAAACATGGAACCAGTTGACTATTGAATAAAGCTTCTGAAACCGAGCTATGGTGATTCCTTCTTGTCTTGAACCAAATAAATCCTTCTTCTCTGAAGCTGTTTGATTTTGAAGTTTACCACAGTGACAAAAACCTGACTGACAGCATATTACTTGTGCCTTCTGCAGTACAGAATGATTCTTCCATTTCCTGGTATTCACTGTTCTCTGAGTGAGGGCCTCTGCTTCCAAGCTTATTTCTTGGGACATTCATCACAATAAAAAAAAATCCATTAAACAACCTGTGTGGGAATAGTAATTCCTCACTATCAGAGGGTCACATTTTATTGACAGCCACAGCCACAGTGACAAACCCTGAAATTCTGTTCCCATCAGGCCAGGGCAGGTAGGAGGTCATTTCGCATCTTATTTTGTACATTTTGTGAATGTACAAAATCTGGTGCAGCCCTTCTCTAGATGTCCTTCCACTCAGTGGGACATCCTCACTTATAGCCGTGGCAATGTATCTAGGGGCTTTGGGATGAGTGACCCTGGAAGAGACATGTTATGTGAAAGCATCAGCTGTGACTCTGGTTGGAGGCTCATGCTCAAGAACTGAACTTTGCTCATTTATTTCATTGTGTGACTCCGTGTGACATTCCTTTGAGATATTTGTATTCTGGGTAAATAATAGGGTGGGGGCCATGAAATATTGCACCTGTTCCAGTATGTTGACTGCACCCAGCTTCTAACCCTGTTTCCCTCTTCTGCCCACCATAGACACAATCATAAGAGGGTACTGTTCTGTAACTAACTTAGTGTCTCCCTAGTACATCATGGGCATTACATCCTTGAACAATGCTGTTGTGTGTGTGTGTGTGTGTGTGTGTGTGTGTGTGTATGTGTCAGGGGAGAGTGTCCAGATATATAACCTTTGGATATTGATCACTTCCCTACAGTATTTTAGCATTGTATCTCATTATCTATTTGAGGATTGGGCTGTTTTTTTTCTCCCCTAGACTCAGTACGTGAATTGTGGATCCTTCAGTGCATATTGTGTTATTTTAACCTCAGTAGCAATTCTCACCTCATCCATTCCAGTCTGGTTTCAGATAGGA
>CABHPH010156294.1:39867-50262 GCA_902168325.1 Peromyscus nudipes
ATATAACCTTTGGATATTGATCACTTCCCTACAGTATTTTAGCATTGGATCTCATTATCTATTTGAGGATTGGGCTGTTTTTTTTTCTCCCCTAGACTCAGTACGTGAATTGTGGATCCTTCAATTGTGCATATTGTGTTATTTTAACCTCAGTAGCAATTCTCACCTCATCCATTCCAGTCTGGTTTCAGATAGGAGATGAGAGTTTTTTTTTTTTTTTTATATCAAATGAGAGGGTGCAGCGTAAGAGTGTTGCTGAGTGTGCCCGTGTTTTAGACAGGTCTTCTTTCCCAGCAGAAACTTGTGGAGACTGGGAAAACATGTCTGCACTGGTGCAAATGCTCACAGAAATTCACGCTGTCCTGAGGAATCGATGCAGACTTTGGTTTCTAACTTACTACACTTTCTTAAACTCATATATACATATTAGTTGGTGATGGAGGCTTGGGAATATCTGTTTGCCCTTTAGATACCAAGTATGCTCACAATGTTAAATGGAGGACATTCACTGGGCACTTTCAAGGCCTCTAACCTCTTTTATTCCCTTGTGCTTTGTTATTACATAATGAGAACACCCCTACTGAGCATCACCAAACTCTTTTCTAACTAGTTGTAACAACTTATTCATAGTGCTGGTAGCTTTGATGTCCCTTTGCCCTCTTGATATAGACTGGGAACCTTTTCTGATGATGAGCCATGCATGGGTGGTCCTTTAGGATATTCACTATGGGGACAGAGGTACTGCTTAGATGTGAATTATGAGGATTAATTAGATTTAATCGTACAGTACACTTATGGTGCTTTATGGTTAAGTCCTCGGTAGACACTAAGACTTGCCTGCTGTCACTGTTCCCAGAATGTTTTCCACACCATCACCACTGTTATAATATCTCCTGCATCACTAGAATGCTTACTATTACCAACACCATCACTCCTACCATCACCAGCAACTCTACGGTCATCATCACCACCATCACCACATCGCTTTCACCAGTGCCGTCCCTGCTGTGGTTTGTTTTCTAAGAATCATGTGCTGGAGGCTGGATTCAGAGGTGTTTTGGTAAGAGGACTATGAAGAGGTAGGTCATTAGTAAGAGGTCCTTAGTTCGATTGCGGATATGCTCTCAGAAGGGATACTGTGACCCCAGACTCTCTCTGATTTCTTGTTTTGCATCTCTTCCTTGTATACACAGTCTCACCATGATGTGACACAGCCGAGAAGGTCCTTATCAGAGCTGTGCCCGTTTTATGCTCTCGGTCCTCCAAAGCTGTAAGCCAAACACATTTCTTTATAAGATTAGCCTGACTGAGGCAGATAGTGGACTACTACACTCCCCATAACCATTACTGTTGCCATAACCACCTTTTCACCACTAACACCACCACTGCCGGTTACTTCCTTTATAAACACACATGCCTTTTTGCTTTCTTGTGTCTTATCTGATCTTACTGGACCACTGCAGTCTAGTTGGGCCTCAGTGGCCTGCCCTGTCCACGGGTGGGGGAGTGGGGGCTGGAGACTGAAACAAGGAGGTCCTCTCTGAAGCTCCAGGGTGGTCCCTGCGAAAGCAGTGCCTGCCATGGCTGGGGTGGAAAAAGGAGGAGTGAGGGAAACCCACATCCCTCTGTGAACTCCCGCTGAGCGAGCAGAGCCTCTTGCCTATGTCAAGGGAGGAGCAGGGGGATGGGGCTGTGCAAACAACCATGGAGCCCAGCAGACCCACCACAGCACCTCTGTTCAAGGCCCTCCTGGAAGAATTGCTTGTATTCATCATCCCAGACTCTTCCTTTCCCTTGGGCTCATCTCAGTAGGCTGACCCAGTGTGAAAAGTCAATCCTTCTTATGTCAGCTTTTGTACTCACCCGTTCTGACCCTTCTTCCCCTTTCCAGGTCTCATTTTGTCTCATTCTGTGTCTTCCCCTTTGACCCTTCTTCACAGATGTACCCAGCTGTGTTTACCACCACCCAGCTGTGTTTACCTCCTCTGTTGCCCGATGCACAGACCCTAGAGTTACAGGTCAATTGGGAATAAATATAAAAGACTAACATCAATTAAGGCCCAAACAGCACACTCTGGATTGACATTTCTTTCTGCTAACAACGGTGAAATAGTGACCCCATGAAGTTCCCATATCATATTGACCCCAAATATTTTTTGAACTCAGATGGTTAGGCAAATAAACCGAAAATATAATTGCATTTGTAATTTTTTATATTGAAGAATCAAGAAACAATTGTTCTGGATCTAATAGCAATCTTTGATTTCCACAGCTGTCCCAGGATACAATCAGTCATATTAGAATAGAAATACGTAAACCATTCATGTTTGTTGAGATGTGTTTTCCTTTTGTTGTTGGAGATCATCCTAGTCTACTTTCTGTTGCTGTGATAAATACCATGGCCAAAAACAACTTGAGAATGTGTTTATTTCAGCTTACCAGTTAGAGTCACTCATGGAATGAAGGCAGGGTATGAGCTCAAAAGTAGAAACCTGGAGGCAGGAATTGAAGAGAGACCACAGGGGAATTCTGCTTACTTTCTTTATTACTTTACTTTATTTACTTTGTATACTTACTTTCTTACTTTGTATAGTTTACTCAGCTACACTCCTTATTCAGGCCAGGTCAACCTGCACAGGGGAGGTGCTGCCTACACTGGCCCTCCCACATCAACCAGAAATTAAGAAAATGCCCCACAGACATACTCACAGTCCAGGCTGATGGAAACTATTCCTCAGCTGAAGTGCCCTCTTCTCAGTGTGTACAGTTTATAGCAAGTTGACAAAAACTATAACAAGGATTGAGGTTTCAGACATGCTAAGTACATGCTGACCTAGAGCCTTGTCCTGTCTATGTGGTTTTACCAAATAATTCTGAATCACACAAAGCCTAGATTCAATGATGGAGTCACAGAAAATGTACAGTTGGAAGATGGTGTTTAATACTACTGTAGATGTAGATCTTCAGTAGATGTAGATCTTCTTTGGTAGATGTAGATCTTCAGCAGATGTAGATCTTCTTCAGTAGATGTAGATCATCAGTAGATGTAGATCTGCAGTAGATGTAGATCATCAGCAGATGTAGATCTTCAGTAGATGTAGATCTTCAGCAGATGTAGATCTTCAGCAGATGTAGGTCTTCAGCAGATGTAGATCTTCAGTAGATGTAGATTTCAGTAGACGTAGATCTTCAATAGATGTAGATCTGCAGTAGATGTAGATCTTCAGCAGATGTAGGTCTTCAGCAGATGTAGATCTTCAGCAGTGTGCAGTGACTCAGGGAACAAGAGAATGACTCTGTTCCTTTAACAAATCCATTTATGGGAAAGAAAGGTGTAGAGAGAGAGAGAAAAAAAACCTTTCATATTAAAAGAGACCATTGGACACCATTATCAGCAAGCTTTAACAGAGACCTTATTTGAAAAAATAAACGCAGAAATAAAGTGAACATTCAGATATACCCAAGCATCCTCTGGATATTGAATGGTATTAGGTACAATTGATAATTTAGTTTTGGAATGACTGTATCTACTGTTTAAAAAGAATACTTGCCCTTTAAAAGAATATGGTAAAATGTTTTGAGATGAGAAACCTGATGCTGGGGAATTGCTTTATCATAATCTGAATGGAAGTAAGAGCAGATGGAGAAGATGCTGCTGAAGCGGGGGACTACTGTAAGGAAACCACTTCCCCTTTCCCCAGTTTCTCGGTTCTAGAGAGTCTGTATTAAAAGTAAAATGATAACATTTACTCGGTAGGAGAGATGCCAGGACCAAGACATTAGCTTTCCCAGGGTTAGGTCCATGCTGCTGCACTTTTGCTGATCCCCAATGTGACTTCTCCAAATGTGGGGGATTCAACTGCATAATTTATAGTAATGGAGGACATTGTCTGTACAGGAAAGTCAACTAGTAAATAAAATAGTAAAATGAACAAGCCAAAAAGAACGAAAGGTTAGCTAGGAAAGACACCACAGCCTAATAGAATGGGGCCTGTAATCCAGAGACTGAAGACAAATCCACAAGCGCAATGTTTGCGCTATTCAAGTGAGGAGCTGTCAGACATTGATGACTGGTACTCAGGGGAGGAATTACATGACTTGGCACTTACAAATAATAGAATTTATGGTTTTACAAATTTGGAAACCAGTGATATCTGAGCTTTAGGTGCAAGACATCCAGTGAGAGAGAGCACTTGCCTTGTGCCCTCCCCGTCTCCACCAGTGACACCCAGCATCTCCATGGCTCCCCTGGAGTTTCTTGAAAAAACTTCACTGGTGTCATCGTACTTCTCACTCCGGCAGCTGTCACTTCCTGGAACTGTATACCTTTATTTTCCCTGCTGACCTCTCTCTGTTCACCTACTAAATTGGCCAATTAAAATAGACTAATGTCTTAATAGGACACACTGAAAATGTGATTAAACTCTCTTGATGGAGAAATAATTGCCTGTGTTTTATGATGAATCCATCATCAAAAACACATTTATAAAAAAGCAGAGCTAATTAAACCACTTTCAGATCACAGAAATAGGAGTTTTGCATTAGCAGAGAAGTGCTCTTAGGTTGGGATAGCCAATCACTCATATCAAGTACTATCTGATGTATTAATGAGGCCACTTGGGCTGGGTGAAGCCTCCCCTGGGCTGAGTGAAGAGCTGCTACTAATATCTGATATGGGCCCAGAACATTGCAGCCCCTATTTTCAACTCCCATCAAATAAGTGTCCAGTTGCCTAGAACAGCATTTTCAAGTGTGGACTCAATAGGAGAGGTATAGTTGGTCCGTGACAGTGTAAACATTGGAGAAGATCCACACATATAACTGAGTGATAAAGCACTTGTCTAGTATGTGCAAGGCCCTGGGTTCAATACCCAGTAATACACAACACATACAGACACACACTCACACACACACACACACACACACACACACACACACACACACACACGGAAATTAGCCTTAAAATTTCAGCTATGTCCTTTACCAACTACACATAGTCGACCAGGCTTCGGGAGTTGTTCCCTCCAGAAGCAATTTCGAACCAGGCTCAGGGATGTGAACCCTGTCCAAGGTCAGAGAGTTGGAGATGATGAACAGTCAGACAGACAATGAACAGGGGAAGAAAAGCGACTATGTAGCCCAAAGGGATGCTGGGAGTTGGCAGCTAGAGGGAAAGACATGAAGTCTATGTAGTTTAAAGAGAGCCTGAAGCTGGAGCAGAGACTTTGCCGAGATTTATGTGGAAGGCCATGTTCGTGGACAAATTGTGCCTGCACTGGCTCAGGTAGGCCGTGTCCCATTAAGTGCTACCTACAGTCATGCCCAAGCCATCAGGATCTGCACGAACCTCGGAGGGTTTCTGAAGGGCAGCATGCTATCCTATATGAGCAGCACCATGGGAACAGCATGGTTCATGAAGGTGGGGGATGACTGTGTGATGTTTGCTCCTGAGCTTGGTTACCGGAACAGCTCTCTTCGGCGGGGGCGGGGCAGAGGAAAAGAGTGAGCCACAGAGTGGTTGTTCTGCAAGGCTGCATCCAATCCTCTGAGAGAAGCCAGCAGGGTTCCCTAGGTAGCTCGCCAGACTGCCCGAGCGAGCTTCAGCCAGTAAAAAGGCTTGCCTCAGAACCCTTGGAAACAAATTTGCGGAAACCACTTCCATCTAGTGGTAACTGTGATAAAATACAGCCCACAAATTACAATGATTGCCTAAGGAAGAAGCCACAAATCCAGTGGCAAGCTTTATGGTCCGCCTTCACACACACACACACACACACACACACACACACACACACACACACACACACACACACCCCGCCCCCGACCCAAGGGCAAAATCACCTTCCAGATCAGCAGTCTGGCCCTGAAATGAAAGCTGTCTGTCAGCTTCACAGAAAGTGTGAAAAAGTTCTGGGGCTCGCAGGCTTCTCAAAGTAGCCACTTCCTGCACCTAAGGAGAGGCAAAGTGTCTACTCAAACGTTTCCCTAGAAACATGAAGCTATGCAAAGAGTGTCTAGATAGATAGAGAAGAAAAAGACAAACAAATGGACAAACAGACCGCGGACAGGCAACTATTCAGAACTAAACAGTAAGTGAGGCCTAAATAATACAATCAAATCTGTTCGGTATACAATGCTTTGTTTTCATTTTTCAGCCTTTTCGTTGCTTTGGGAAAACCAGTATTTCACGATTGTTTGGTCAAGAGGACATCTGAATAACGTTTTATGTTAATTCACTTATGTTGGTTTCCCTAAAGGAAAATTCCGTAAGGGCAGCCAGGGGAACTTCTGTGCTTCCTATTCTATCCCCAGGTCGCAGTAGTTCTAACCAAGACTGGGTCGCGGAGGCAGAGGCACGGAGCTCGTTGAGCAAGCATTCTTCAGATTCTCAGGAAAACATGCCTGCTGCTCTGAGCTTCATGTTTCCTCTCTCGCCAAAGGAAGACATTCTGTGCTCTTTATTTTCCCCGGTTTTTTTCTTAAATGATTTATTTCCCAGTTGACAACAATCATCATACTTCTTCCAAACACCCAACACCCACCTGCAAGTCACTGAAATTTGGAGCCCAAAGGACATCTATTTAAGTCACTATCTCAACACAACAATGAGTCATCTTTGAGACTTTTGGACAAGATGCATCCTCACTGGCTAATTGGTTTTGACTATTATAACATTATTTTATGGAGTCATGAGTATCTTAGACTATTCACTCACTGGCTTGCTCATACTCCTGTTTCTTCTTGTGATTAGCCATTGCTGCTCAATATCATCAGGACATAGTCTTTACCCAATCTAAATGGAGAGAATGCCTCTGTTCACACTCTCTTATAATTCTTTATTTCTGTTTGATTTCATTTTAGTGCTTAGTTATGTCCATTTACTTAATTTAGCTTTGATGATCCATTTTATTCATTCATTCTTTTTTTTTTTGGTTTTTGGTTTTTGGTCTTTCGAGACAGGGTTTCTCTGTGTAGCTTTGTGCCTTTCCTGGAACTCACTCTGTAGCCCAGGCTGGCCTCAAACTCACAGAAATCCGCCTGGCTCTGCCTCCCGAGTGCTGGGATTAAAGGCGTGCGCCACCACCACCCGGCCATTTTATTCATTCTTTAAACCAAACTCTATTAAGTAAAAATCACTCTACCCCACTCTGTTTCTGCTGCTGTAGCAAAATACCTGAGACTAGATAATTTACAGAAAATAGAAATTATTCTTCAAAGGTGTGCAGTGTTTTTGAAGTCCAATACCGAGGCACCAGCAGATGTGGAGTCTGATCAGTATCTAATCTCTCTGTTTTCAGGATGGCAGGCACCATGATGTGGCATCCTCTGGAGGAGAATATGGTGTGTGCTCACATGGCAGAAAGGATGGACAGACATGACAGCTCTCCGAAGCCTCTTTTATAAGAGCACCACTCCAGTCCATAGCCTCATCTCTTTCCTAAAGACCCCACCTCCTAATACTATTGCCTCTGTGAGTAGATTTCAGCATATGTGCTTTGGAGAGACCTGCATCAAATCCATTAGCATCTTCACACAGATGGAACTTCTTTCAAAATCTGAAGCAATTGTCATATGCAACTTCTATACAGTTTGTTCTGTAATTGAAATAGCTGCTATTCCTCTGATGTCTCTGTGTAAGATGTCTCTTCATCTGTGTTTCCAGGTAAGCCCATCCAGACTTCTTCTGGAGGGAGGTAGTAGGGAATTTGATGTTAGTAGTTGATAATGTCTTTTTTGCAGTGTCACATGGGCCTTTATTTCCCATGGAATACTCATGTGCTAGGTCACATTTCTTAGCTTTTCTGTACTCAGACATAGGTGGTGAGCATGCTCTGGTCAATGGGCTGATGATATTAATTCGTGTTTTATGTAGATTGAGTCATATAATACCTAGCAATGCACTCTCAAGATATATACTCCTTTGTGTTGGTTACTTTGGTGACAATGTGTTGAAATAAATCATTAGTAGTGTGCTGATAAATGTAAATCAACATGTTGGTATCTCCCAACATTATGTTAGTATGTATTATCATCCAGTGTAAAGGTAGGAGGAGATACCAAGACCTGACTGTGGCTAGCTAGCATGAGCCAATATTGGACACAGAGCCATCAAATCAAAGTTACCTGGATACAGAGTTACAGTAGGGAGCAACCATGAGAGTTGTCTTGCTAAGAGCAGATGCTGTATGTGTGAAAGCAAATTTTTATTATTAACTCTCAGGGATTATATTTCTTGTTGAAGATCAAACAGGGCTTATTGATTATGATTTCAATATTTGGCACAAGATTTGAGATTTCCAGTGTTCTAAAAGACTAGGGAGCATATCATCAAATCCTTGTTCTAGAAGTGTTTTGGTCTGGTATAAAACAAACACTGAAAATATACGTCATGGTCTAGGAGTGTGCTCAGTGGTAGAGCACATGCTCTTAGGTTTAATTTTCAGTAAGAAACAGACACAAATACAGACACACATGCAGAGAGAGAGAGATTTTCTCTCCCTCATCCCCCTCATCCTCTCCATACTTGAAATTGTTCTTGGGACTGATGAAGGAGGCAGGAGACTTGAGGAAGAAAGAAGGGTTGGTTCCTTCAGAGAATAAAGCCCCAGATGGTATGCTTGGGAGGCACAGGCCTGAAAGATTGTGCTTGACCCCAGGCTCTGGAGAGAGTCACAGGTTTTGTTTGTTTGTTTGTTTGTTTTTGTTTTTGTTTTTTAGTTTCATACAAGGGCTAATGAACCATTTATTTTCCATTTTTTAAAATTTAAAAGCCTTTTTTTTCATTTTACATACTAACCAGTTTCCCCTCCCTCCTCACTTCCTGTGCCCCCCCCCCCGCCTCCAACCACTCCTCAGAGAGGGTAAGGCTTTCCCTGGGGAGTCAACAAAGTCTGGCAGACCAAGTGAAGGCAGTACCAAGCTCCTCCCCTCTGCATCAAGGCTGAGCAAGGTATCCCTCCATAGGGAATGGGCTCCAAAAAGTCATTTCATGCACTAGGGATAAATCCTGGTCCACTCTGTTTCCAGTGTGGCCTTGAACTCACAGAGATTCGGATGAATCTCTGCCTCCTGAATGCTAGTATTAAGGGTGTGTGCTACCACTGCCTTACCTCTATGTTTAATATGGTGGCTGGCTTTTTTCTCTGATCTCCAGATAAGCTTTATTAGGGTGCACTAAGCTTTATTAGGGTGCATAATATATTGGGGGACACAATATATCACCATAGTAAGTTTAAACTTTAAACATAATGTTAACCATCACACTGAAATGTGCCTGAAAATTAAATGAAAATTTAGGGAAAAAACAGAACTCTCAAATGACTCAGGTTTAATTTGAACAATTTATCATTTTGTTCTAGCAGAGGAAATGGTACATTAAATAGAGATTAAGTTAGTAAAGATACACTTTGTACCTAAGAGTTTCATGCAATGAAAGTAGTGTCCCCACCATAATGCTACAGTGTTGCTCATTGCTTATATTTGTTTTCTATTGCTGTGTGACAAATTGCTATAATTTAGCAGTTTAAACAACATACATTTGTTATCTCATAGTGTCTGTGGGTCAGAAAAGGGAGAACAGCTTAGCTCTCTCCTAAGCTCAGGATGTCTGAAGGCTACAATTTAGATACTGGCTGGGGCTGGCATCTCCTCTGAGGCATTGGGTTCTCTTCCACGCATGCATGGTTATCTGCAGAACTCATTTCTTAATAGCTTAATCAACAAAGTAAAAATATAATTGACTGATGCATAAAAATAACAGTGACTATGTCCCCAGAGACCAATGGTTGCAACAGGGAGTGGGTAGAGAGCAGATGGCATGGCCAACATAATTTATGCTAAAATGTCTTCCAATCTTTGATTCTGTAATGGAAAGACGATAGAAAAGTCTCCTGAAATTCTGAAGAGTGAGACATGAATTCCTATTATTCTCCATCCTTTTGAAAGCTCCCTTCCCACTAATTCCCCATATAGTATTCATTGTACCATTTCTATAAGCAAACTGTCATTCTAGATTGGGAATTAAAGCTGAAATCCCTCATCTCATAGACTCTCTGGGAGAAGGAGTAGATTAACATCAGAGACAGCTATGGAAAACACACAGTCATGTCCTGCTACTAAAGTCATGGAAAGTTGTGCTTCTGTACTCTGAAATCAGGCACTAGGTGGAAGAGCTGGTGAAGAGACCAGCTAGTGCTGTGAGCTTTGGGCACCTCAGTAAACATGGAAATGTGCTGGCTGGATGCCTTCTTTTAAGGCCCCTCACTGGTCTCTGGTACATGCTCTCAACCTCCATAGAGTGAATGGCCAGGCCTGTTCCTGGATTAGGTGTCCTTGCTTGCCATCTGGTGTCTGATTCGGAAAACACACTCACATCCACTTGTGGCAGGATGTTAG
>CABHPH010156295.1:0-78833 GCA_902168325.1 Peromyscus nudipes
AATGTATGGAGAATAAAAAAATACTACAGGAAAGTACGCATCAAACTTAAAAGGATTCATTTTCAAAAGTACAAACGTTTATAATAAATGAGGTAAGCATCTCACTTAAAAAATAGAGGAAGGGAAGAGTAAACCTGGACTGATTTGAAGAGATGAAATAATGAAGACCAGTAACTCCTAATTCAGAATTGCATGAGCAAAGGAAACACAAATCTTCCAGAATTGAGAGAACAATGGCAAAGACATGATACCACACCCGCTACCAATTTTAGAATGGGGTAAAGAGTATGGAGGAAAATTGAAAGGAGGGGGTTTGGTCAAAGGGAGACAAGAACAAAGTAAGGACTCCACCCATGAGTTATTGTGCTTACTCAGCTTGTGTGAGGGGTTACTAACAGGAGTGTGGGTGACCCCCAAACAGCTGCACCCCTACAAAGTTCTACCTCATCATGGATGACGACCCCATGGGAGCCATCAGAGTTCCACGTGCAGTTAACATTGCACTCCTCTCTAGCTTCTCTCAACGCCACTTGCCTCTGGGGCTTGGGGGAGGGAAAGGCAATAATGGCTGAAGATGGCATTTTCTTATCTCTTTCTTGTTTTCATTTGTCTCTATAGGTTCCAAAACCCACAACATTTCTTAAAAAAAATGATATTGCTACATATTTAATAATGCCAGTTATGAAGCGATCTCTTAAAAAATGACAAGAACCTAATTGAGGAGTAAATGCACAAAGTCAAATACAATGTCCTCAATTCTCTCTTTTCCCATCATTTGGATGTAGATGTGAAACCCAAGGCCCCTGAATTCTAGGGAAGTGTTCTAGGGAGTGAGGCCCTAGCCCTCTACTTTTTCAAAGGTATTTCATGTGATCTGGTGGAAACACACATATGTCTGCTGCCAAAGCCTCCAAGGAAGAGCCTAGTACGGCATTCTGCTCTTTGATTTTTTGATCTGAATGTTGTCAGTTCTTAAACCACAGTGTAACTATTACTTCCTACGTGAATGCCCTAAAGAGGGCCACATTACATGCAGTAAAACATCTACAATTCAGTGACATTTTGTTACACCAAAATGATTACCTAGTCTATCTAAACATACAACTTCACTTCTTCCCCGAAGGACCTACATTCTGGGATTAAATTAAAACCCGCCATTCAAGTTAAATTCTAAGAGTTCTACATGACTATAGCATGACTTTAAATGCATATGCACATTCATTTTTCTGTATTTCCCTATATTTACCCTAAATAAGTTTCTGAGACTATAATTTTAGGGAAAGATTGAGAATTTTATATTATATTATGAAGCTCTAACAAGTTGTTGGTTTATTTGGGTTTATCTCTTAGCTCAATGTCATATGACCTTGACATAATGTAAGTGTATAGACAAAGAGTATTTCAGATACAAAATGCTTAGTTCTGTGTCATAAATAAATTTGGGTAAAACTTCAAGCCATCCATGGAGTCTCCATCTTCTCTGAGAGAAACATCCTTTTTTAGCCAGGAGGAAGGACACGTGCAACCTCTTTCCATGTCAAGGATCTGCTTTCTGAAACTGGATCCAAGGTGAGGCCCATTTCCTCTTCCTTGTAGGAAGAAGCTCATTTACCAGGACACCATTGTCAAAAACCCAGAGCCTGACAGGTAATTTCAGCATCTTCTACACATTCACTAAATCTTCTGGTAAAAGCAATTCCATTCCTGGAGCCGGGTTTACTAAACAGTACATCTCTGTGAGTGACATCCCCCCACCCCCACCCACATTCCTCTATAGGTTCCTGCAATATTCCTGCCTGCTGTGTTTGGCTAGCTGCTTGTGGTACCGTGCGCTTGTGAAGCAGACCTGAGAAGTGGGGTCATTATCTTCTGGGGTTTTTTTTTTCTTTGTTTTTGACCCCCTGCACTGCATCAAATTCTGCTTCCCACTACTGCCATACGCATTAAACTCACACAAAAGGTTTCGGCTCTAAAAGTTGTCAGAGAAATGCTACCATAATTGACCTCCATGTCCCTCTTTTAGAAGTAGGAAGACTGGTCTACTGTGGGGGGCCCCATTCCCTCTGCTAAGATCTTAGACTATACAAAAGGAGAAAATAAACTGAGCACAAGCAATCATTCATTGGTCTACTTTTTGGCTGCAGGTTCTGTGTGAGCAGCTCCTGAGGTCTAAGACTACCTCCACGGTTTGATGGATGGTAATCTGAAACTGGGAGCCAAAAGAATCCTTTCTCCCCTCGGTTGCTTTTGTCGGGGTATTTTTTTTTTCACAGCAACCATAGTAAATAAGATAATAACCTTACAAAAAATAATTCAGTGAGGACATCTGTCTTTCATTCTGAAACCACCTTGTGATTAATCTTCTTAGCCCAATATTATTGTTTTGAAATATCTTACACAATGCTCTTCATTTTACTTTTAAAATTTTCCTCTGGATTTTATCTCCTTAGATATTCCCATAGTTCACTTTGGCCATGAATTCATATACAGTCCTCAACTTTTCTAAAACAACATCATTTTTCTTTGGAGTATCTTTGGTTTAGTGTTGAAGGATAAAATAATGAAAGAAAACCTTTAGAGAAAATGATGACACTATGACCCATGATCCTGGGAAGATGTTTCTTTTTATATCTATATTTTATTATACAGGGTTAAATAAGTCCATTTACATACAGGTGTGCAATATACTTTAAGTATACTCTACTCATACCCCACTGACCTTCTCCTCCAACCCTTTGCTCTGCAGACAGTCTCATCTCTACCTTCATGTCACCAGTACTTACATGTTACACACATGTGGTGTCTGGATCCACAAATGGAAGCATGCAACATTTGTCTTTATGATACTGACTCAATTAGTTTAATATTTTTTTCCTGACAGTGGCATGGCTTTATTCTTTAAAGATGAAAAACTTTTTTGTTTCTGTGTCTTTATTATTTGAAATCTAAGTTGGTTCTACAACAGCAGTTGTGAATAGTGCTACAGTAACTGTGGTGTTTATACCCTTATGATGTGTTGACTTGGAATCTTTGGGTTAAAAACAAACAAAAAACAAGAAGTAGTATAGCTGGGTCATTTGGTAGGCTTATTTTTAGGTTTTCTTTCCTCCTTCTCTCTCTTTCTTCCTGAAACCACAATACTGATTTCCATGGTGGTTGGGCTATTTTAAATACCCAATGGTAGTGTATAAGGGTTCCATTTTGTCCATGTTCTCACCAGCATTTGTTGCTACTTATTTTTTCTGGTGACTGCCATTCTGAACAGAGAAAGATGGGCTCTCAATGTACTTCTAATTTGCAGTTTTATCATGGCCAATGAGGCTGAATGTTTTTTAAAAATTCCATTGGCCAGTTGTGCATCGTCCTTTAAAATTTATTTTATTTCTAATCTTGTGTATATGTGTTCATCCATGTGTGTGCATATGTGTGTGCATATGTGTGTGTGTGTGTGTGTGTGTGTGTGTGTGTGTGCCACACATATGTAGGTGCCAATGGAAGACAGAAGGTATCAGATTTCTTGGAACTGGAGTTATGGGTGGTTGTAATTTGCCTGACATGGGTGTTAGGAACTGAATCCATGTCCTCTGGAAGAGCAGGAAGTGCTCTGAACCACTGACTCATCCCTCTATCCTCCTGTACTTGGTCTTTTGAGAATATTCTGCTCACTTCATCAATTTGTGTACTGACAGAATTGTTCACTTTCTTGTTGTTGAGATCTTTGAATATTCTAGATATGAATCCTCTGTTTGGTGCATGCCTTGTAAAGACTTTGTCCCATTCTGTAGGCTATCCCTTCACTCTGTTGTTTCTTTTGATGTAAGGAAGCTTTTAAGTTGCATGAGGTCCCACTTGTTACAGGTGCTACTTCCCAAGCAACTGCAGTCCTATTCAGAAAGGATTTGTCTATGCCAATATCTCAAAGTGTTTTC
Source organism: Peromyscus nudipes (assembly GCA_902168325.1). Lineage (NCBI taxonomy): Eukaryota > Metazoa > Chordata > Mammalia > Rodentia > Cricetidae > Peromyscus > Peromyscus nudipes. The sequence goes on from CABHPH010156295.1 coordinate 3,930, forward strand.
CTTACCTTTTCCCTTATCAATTTTAGAATTTCAGGTTTTACATTAAGGTCTTTGGTGCTTTGGAAATTGATTTTAAGATGGGGTGAGATATAGAGATCCAGTTTCATTCTTCTACATATGAATATCCACTTTTCAACATTTGTTGAAGAGATTGCCTTTTCTTTAGGGCATAGTTTTGGAATCCTTTTCAAAAATCAAGTGGCCATAGCTGCTTGAGTTTAATTCTGGTTCTTGTATTTCATTCCATTGATTTTTGTTTCTGTTTTTGTACCAGCATTGCACTTTTTTAATTAAGATTTTATTATGTATTTATTTATGTGTGTATCTGTATGTGTCTGTGTGCATGCATGTGAACCTGGATGTGTGTGCCTGAGGAGGTCAGAAGAGAGCATTGAAATTCCTGGAGCTGGAGTTACAAGCGGTTGTTAACTGCCTGACATGGGTACTAGGAAGTGAGCTCTGGGCCTCTGAAGGAGCAACAGGTGTTCTTAACTGCTGAGCCATGTCTACAGCCTCACATACTTTCATTACTATGGCTCTGTAGTATAACTTGAAATCAGACATGGTGATAATTCCAGCATTTTTCTCAGAATTACTTTGGCTATCTACCGTCTTTCGTTTTGTTTAGAAATTAATATACATCATTCTTTCCCACATTCTCCTCCCTCCAATTCCTTAAATTTATGGCTTCTTATTAATTATAATCACCTCTCTATCACACACACGTATATAGGCTTATAAACACTACCTGATGAAATTATCTAGTATTGACCATATGTGTTTAGGGTGGACCCTTTAGCATTGGGAAGTCTATCAGACAGCTTATCTCTGGAGAAGACTGATTCTCTCTCTCTCTCTCTCTCTCTCTCTCTCTCTCTCTCTCTCTCTCTCTTTCTCTCTCACAGCAAACATTAATTTTCTGTAGTTTTTCTTATAGAGATGAAGTCATATGTGAGCTAAAGTTTTTGTGAAGAATGACTCTGGGGTTCTGATGGGGTACTGCATTGAATCTGTAGGTTGCTTTTGGTAGTATAGCCATTTTTACAATATTATTTCTTTGTATACATGAGCATGGGAGATATAGCTTCTTATCCTTTAGTATCTTCAACTTCTTTATTTAGCATTTTGAAGTTTTTATTGTAGAGGTCTCTCACTTTTTTTGGTATCCCTACGTGCTGGCTAATTTATATCAACTTAACACAAGCTAGAGTCGTTATGGAAGAGGGACTCTCAGTTGAGAAAATGCCCCTACCAGATTGGTTTGTGAACAAATCTGTGATGCATTTTCTTGATTATTGATAGATGCTGTTCCACTCTGGAATGGTAGTCCTGGGTGCTATAAGAAAGTAGACTGAGCAAGCTGTGGAAAGCAAGTCAGTAAGCAGCATCCATCGATGGCTCTGCATCAGCTCCTGGCTCCAGGTCCCTACCTTGACTTCCCTCAGTGATGAACATTGATAAGGAAGTGTAAGCTGATTAAACTCTTACCTCCCAAAGTTGCTTTTGGGGGGTGGGGGGTGGGGGGTGGGGGTGGGGAAGTTAGTAACTTAGAAGTTCAGCAGGTCCGAGGAGCTGAACTGTAGTCTGGAAATACTTGGGCATGCAAGAATTTCATAGCAGAAGACAGCTGAAATATTAAAGGCTGGATAGCACCAAATATTCATAATAAATGGCTTGCCTTTTGACAGACCTGTGACTGGTCAAAGTATAGCTTTAATACACAGCTGAATCTCTATAATATATTCTTGTGGCCCACAAGATATATCTTTTATACAACAAAGTATAAAGCTCCAGAAAATATGTTTCTATTTTTAATTTAAAAATTATGTATATGGGTGCTTAGCCTGCATGTATGTCTGTGCATCATGTGTGTGCAGTGCCAGGAAGAGGTCCTCAGAGCCCATGGAACTGCTGTCACAGAAGGTGTGGCGTGGAGGTTAGCCTCCCTGAAGGTGCTGGGAACAGAACCTGGGTCTCCTGGAATAGCAGGCAGTGCTCTTAACTGCCGAGTTCTCTCTCCAGCCCAGAATCTGGTTTTTTAAATGCTTCATCCCTGAAGTACGTAAGACATCACTGATTTACCAACTGTCTCTTTTTATCAAGTGCTGCAGCCAAACGGCAGACATAGCCGCACCGCCACTTCACGTTGCTTCTTCACCCTCTCTTCCAAAGCCAGATTTACTTTGGAATTAATAATGAATCTTAGGTTCAGGGCCCACCCTTGCTAGGCTTTTTCATAAACCATATTTATAATGTTATATTTTCTTAGTCAAAGACTTCTCCAACGAAAATAGGCTGCAGGCCCCATAAGTCCTGGATCTGCCCTCTTTGGACAATAACCTCAAAAAAAAAAAAAAAGGCTAATAAAAATAAGAATCAACCCAGCCTCCTGGTTCACACTGAGATTGCAGCTTTATTTGGGTAGTCCCCCTCTCAGCAGTGACTCTGCTCCCCATGCTAGACTGAAGTGAACGGCAGCATCTCACTGTTAATTTATAGTTAGTCTATGCTTTAATCTATGTTCTCCTAAAGAAGCCTATTTAAAAAACTTTTTACTGATTGTGGATTTCCCATCATGTATCCTGACCCCACTCATCTCCTCGTTCCCTCCCTTCCACCTTCTGCCCTTGCAACCTCCACCTCCAAAATAAAATAAAATTTGAAAGAAAAACACAAGCCGGGCGGTGGTGGCGCACGCCTTTAATCTCAGCACTCGGGAGGCAGAGGCAGGCGGATCTCTGTGAGTTCGAGGCCAGCCTGGGCTACAGAGTGAGTCCCAGGAAAGGCGCAAAGCTACACAGAGAAACCCTGTCTCGAAAAACCACAAAAAAAAAAAAAAACCAAAACACAAAACAAACCCAAAATCCTTGACATGGAAGCTGCAGTCAGTGTGGCCCAGTGAGTGACACAGCATGTCCTTTAGTCCATACATCTCTACTTGTGTTTATTGCAATGCGTCTTTGTTCTGGTTCGTTCGAGGCCTCTGGCTTCTGTTACACCCTGGGATACTGGGTCCTCACTGGGACTCCTCTTGGATATCCTGTTGTCCTGTGTCATGGAGATCCTGCTGTTTTGAATCTGCAGGTCTGGTCCCTTCACATGCTCCAGCAGTTGATAGAGTTGGTGGATGTTGAGGTGGGCCACCTCACAACCCTGGTTCTAGGTCTAGGTGGTAGCTGGGTCAGTCAGCCTACAGCTTTCCCTCATTGTCACCACCAGGGGGAGCTCTCCAGCACCGCCCCATCTAACTCACCCAATGCAACAGACAGCAGGGAGCCAGGCCAGTTCTGCTCTCACACCCTTGGGGCCGGTTTACCTGCACCCACCCCACCAGGGCCAGCTCTACTGTTTTGCCCAGGAAGGGTGCAGGGCTGGATCTCCAGAGTGCTGCAGGTGGGGAGGGGGAGGGCCAGCTCTCCCACCTGCCACAGGTGGTGAGGAGGAGGCATCTTTCCCTCACCCATGCCACCACATGGCAGACAAGGGGGGCGGGGTCAGCTCTCCTGCTCTCACACTCCCAAGGCTGGTTCACTTTCACTCCTGCTAGCAGGGTCAGCTCTACTGTGCTGCCCAGGTGAGGTGCAGGGCTCATTCTCCCATGTGCTGTAGTCAGTGCCGGGGGCAGGGCCAGCTCTCCCACCTGCCACAGGTGCTAAGGGGCGAGGAGAAAAAGAAGCTTATTTTCCAGAGAAGAGTTAGCTTTTCTTTGACTATTCCTGTCTCGTGCCACTGATCTAAAATACTGTGCTTACTGGGGTCTCACAGAGTAGGAATTATGCTCCCCAACTGTCTCACTGTGTTAAGGTAATCTTTCCAGGGTCCCATGGCCAAGAAAACTTGCTTCTTGAATTTAAGTAAGTTTGTTTCTAGAAGCCATAGGGCCTCTGCACAACAAAACAATAGTATTTTTTTTCTCAAATGATATTCGGTTTTACTAAATAATATATAGACTACAAAGTTAGAGATAAGTGGAGGATATTAAAATAGGATATTAAACAGTGTAATATTAAAATAAATTAATATTACAAAATTGATATCAGCCTTTCCCAGTTGCCACGTGGTAAAATTGTCAATCAGGAGTATTAAATGCATGTTCAACTCTACGTAGGGTGATGGTAGCCCAACACTGCCACTCAGATTTCGGTTTTCATGCTGTTCTCTGACTATAAATATCCATGCAGAAATGTTAACAGGTGCTTTCGGGAGGGTTGGGGATTAAAAATAGCTGTAAGTTCAAGCTACTTCTTGGGAATGAACCTGTAAAATAAGGTTGTACTATTATTTATCGTTTATAAAGTTGCAAAATTCTTTAATAAATTCCAGGTGTGATTTTCCACCTGCCAAGGCCTTGCAGCTTTGTTCAATCCCACCTGTGACCCCCTTCCCTGCTGTTGTGGGCTTAGTCCTCACAGTCTGGAAGGTCACTGTAAGAGTAGTTCAGGCAGCCTCTGCAGGTTCTATAGATGATGATCAGATGGTAACACCCTGGCACAAAGAGCAAGATGCCCACAATCAGGACGACAATGGCCCGGCCGATCGCCACGTGCCTGATGTAGCCGGTCAGCAGAAGGCAGCTCGTCAGGATGAGAGTGGTGCCGATCAAAGCCTGCAAGGTGGTACAGATGATGGTCTTGTGAGGAATCTTAGCAGGGCTTTTGTTCAAGAAGTGAGATCTCATGACACCCGGACCTCTTTGATTGAGAGCTAGTCAGTAGCTCAGATCCCTCCGGAAGGTTACAGTCTCCTGGGTCAGCACTGAAGAGCTTCCAATGTTTACTTTGCTCTGGGGATCACAATGTGACCTGCTGCAGCTCAGATCCCTTCCGAAAGTTGCAGAATCTGGGTTAGTGCAGGAGAGCAATCTTTCCTTTGCTCCGGGGATCGCAATGTGAACTTGCAACTCAGATTCCTTCCCAAGGTTGCAGTGTTCCGGGTCAGTGTGGGACAGCCTCCAATGCTTATTTAGCTCCTGGGGATCCCAGTGCTGCCTTGGTACAAGTGAGCAGCAGCATCGCTAGAGTGGAGGAACTTCACCTGAGTGCAGGGGCGTCTGAGAAGACCTGACGGTTGCCGGTAGAGGCACGCGCGCGTCAGATCCCTCAGTGTCTGTCTCCCATCTGCCTCCACCAGACTAACTGCTTCTGAGAAGCTGTCACTTTTGTTTCATGGAAAGGATTTTTAAGTTTTCAAAATTATTACGACTTTGACGGACAGTATGGTTTGGGCTGTATTTTTCTTGAGTTCTTAGACCAGCTCTGGTAAATATCCTAATTCTGTTGTAATTGAAATCATTAGATTGAATGGATGAGCTTACATCAGTTACACTTTGCCTCATTATTCAAGGTAGAATATAAACTCCAGGGAAGTAATGGTTTTCCAATATATCCTTAGCCTGAAAGTCTAGAGTTGTTTGCTTTGTACAAACCCAGTTTTTCTTTTAAGTTTACTAATATAAAACTACTGGCCTGGTGGCGGTTGCCCACGCCTTTAATCCCAGTACTCGGGAAGCAGAGCCAGGGGGATCTCTGTGAGTTCCAGGCCAGCCTGGTCTACAGAGTGAGATCCAGGACAGACACCAAAACTACATGGAGAAACCCTGCCTCGAAAAACCAAAAACAAACAAACAAACAAACAAAAAAACTGTTGGGAAGAATTTTCTTTGTAATTGTTTGCATTTGTAACCATTTGCATTTAATTTAGAAATTAAGATCTTATATTCATTTGCATATATTTCACAATGTACACAGTCTTCCCTTTCACATAGCTCAGAAATAGAATATTGACTATTTGGCCTCAGTTTCATGCATACTATAAAGCTAGGAATGACTTACATATGTAAGGTCTCTCAATCAATAGCCAGAGGCAGGGTAATGTATAATGGAGGCAATCTTCGGTTTTGTATGACCCTGTTATCTTGTATTTATTTTGTGAGGGAAAATCTATAAAAATAAAAAAAAGCAAAAGTCAATAGTTGGAAACTCACTTTTTGAGCACAGAGAACTGACTGATGATTAATCTAAATACTGAAACATCTTTAGAGTGATTGAATGAAAACCATTACTTCCCTAGAGTTTATGAAATAAACACAAGATAGTATGGCATCTATTGTCTGGCTAGCTTGGCAAGCTATCTCATATCATACTCAGCTGTAAGCCCCCTTACTTACCTTCCTCAGTGTTCCATGAGATGTCTGATCACTCTGTCCTGCTTTAGTGAAGAATCCTGTTAGGTCTACTAAGCCAGAATCTCCCTCACCTTACATGTTTTTCCTCAATAATTTTCTATCTAGTGACCCCTTCAACCCTGTAATCTGGCTACATATTCTCATTTTCCCATGGTGTACTCAAAATTGAGTTTACTCTTTTGGTTCATTCAGTTACTCTAAAGACACTTCAATATTAATCATCAGCCGGTTCTCTGTACTCAAAAAGTGAGTTTCCAACTATTGATTTTGCTTTTTTCATTTTCATAGATTTTCCCTCACAAAATAACTAAATTCTACCCTACTGAGCAAACATAGTCTACCATCAAGTGCCAAATGCCAATCTAGTTGATTTTTAGTGAACAAAAGCCAACTGGTTGAGTAATTGAACGTATTCGAATGGAAGAGATTGTTTCTTCATTACTTAATTGAACAAGGGAGAGGACTGAAAGACACTTTGCTTATCTCACCTTTTTTTTTTTTTTCCAAGACAAGGTTTCTCTGTGTAACAGTCCTGGCTCTCCTGGAACTCGATTTGTAGACCAGATTGGCCTCGAACTTACAGAGATCTACCTGATTCTGCCTCCCAAGTTCTAGGATTAAAGACCTGTGTTAGCACGCCCAGCTGTGTTTAGCTTAACTTTGGTCAGGTTTATGAACCTTATTCTAGCTAGGTCTTTCTCTGCAAATCCCCAAATACAGTTTATAGCAAAGATTCTTTCCAGGTCCATTTAACAAGAATGCCTCACCCTTCCAATCTGATGGCCATCAACATCTGACAAGGCTTCTTATCTATCCTCTTCCTGCAGGAGATGACAGGTCACCCTGATCTGGCTTCAGCAAGGAGCCTGTTAAGTCAGTTTGCACGGTATTTCCCTCACTCCTGTGTTTCTGAGTTGCTCACTAATTGGGTTTTCACTAGCCTCTGTCCTAAACTTGGCCATAGTACATTCTGAGTTGAGTTCAGTCTCATCGCAAAATCCTATTGGCAGTGGTTTCCCACACCCGTCAGGATGGTCTTTCCTACCACATTTTAATGGCTGTCATTAAAATAATTTTTATGGACAGTGAACATGGATGACAGAACACAAAATCTCAAAATAAGAAATCAGAAAGGAAAGATTTATAAACCATAAATCCCTTTCTGCTTCATATTTCTTGTTTATGGCTCTACATAAGTTCAAGAAAGTCCCTTCCCTGGTATTCCATAAATCACTGTAATGAAATACTACATGTTGTATAAGCTGATTGGAACCAAATTATTCTTATTTGCAACAAAGTATTTCACAGAGACACTCCTGCAAAAGTTTCAAGCCCTCATGATGTCCTGTGCCACCCTAGGTCCTGAAACAATGAAGCCAGCTAACCATGAGCTGGAACCTCTGAACCCAGGAACCAAAATGAATCTTTCTCGTCTTAAATGGATTCTCTCATGTATTTGCCACATAGGAAAATAATATGATACAAACCAGGTATAGTGGTGCACACCTTTAATCCCAGCACTCAGGAGGCAGAGGTAGGCTAGTTTCAGGTCAGCCTGGTCTACAATAGTGAGTTTAGGATCACCAGGACCATATAGAGAGACCCTGTCTCAAAAAAAAAACACACAACAGCAAGAACCCCAAAACAACAGAAGAATATGACACACACCACTCTGGTTTGGGGTGCCATTAATTCATGTATTTGTTTCAGCATACATGGGCAATGTGATGTATGTTATCTTAACAAGTTTCCCACAGGTGGACATATTGTAAAGGCTTGGCCTCCAGCCCATGATGCTATTAGAATTTACTGGGAGGGCCTAATGGGAGGAGTCAGATACATGGAGGCATGCCCTTGAGTGGGGTACTTAACCCCTAGCCTCCCTCCTTTTTCTTCTCTTTGCATCCAGTGGTTGTGAGGAGATCTGCTTTGCTCCACCACATTTGACACCACACCCTTCCTTGCCACGGGCTGTAAAGCACCAGTACACTGAAACAGTTGAAACCACAAACCAAAATAAACTTTGATCCCCATAAGTTAGCCATCTTGAGTATTTTGTTACAGTGAATTTATGGCCTGGGTTTATGAGGATCTGTTACAGACAGAACTGTTTTCATTCTAATACCTTGAAATTAAACTAGCATATGTTTTTTTTTAATTTAACCTTTTATTCATTCTTTGTGGATTTCACATCATTCATCCTGATCCCATCCATCTCCTTGTCCCCTCAATCTGCTCTCTGCCCTTGCAACCTCCCCCCAAAGAAAATTTAAAAGTAAAACCAAACCAAGCCAAACCAAACAAAAATAGAAACACACACACACACACACACACACACACACACACAAATCAAAAAAAAAAAAATCTCAGCACGGAAGCTGCAGTGTGGCCCAGTGAGTCACACAGTATATACTATGTACCTTTAGTCCATACATCTTTACTTGCAAGTGTTCTTTGCTATGAGTCACTGGTCTGGTTCGAGGACTCTTGCTTCTGCTACACCCTGGATACTGGGCCCTCACGGGGACTCCTCTTGGATATTCTGTTGTTGCTTTGTGATCATGGAGATCCTGCAGCTTTGGATCTGCAGGTCTGGTGCCTTCACATGCTACAGCAGTCCACAGAGGTGGTGGTTGTTGAGGGTGGGCCAACTCACAGCCCTGGTTCTGGGCCTGGGTGGTAGCTGGGTTGGTCAGCCTGCCAACCAGGGTGAGCTCTCCAGCACTGCCTCAGCCATTGCAGCAGATAACAAGCAGAGGCCGGTTCTCTTGTTCTTATACCCTGGGGGTGCAGCTTACCTGCACTCACACTACCAGGGCCAGCTCTACTGTTTTGCCCAGGCGAAGTGCAGGGCTCGCTCTCTGGATTGCTGCACTTGGTAAGGGGCAGGACCTTCCTTTCTCATGACCCTGAGGTTGGCTCTCCCACCTGCTGCAGGTGGTAAGGGGTGGGAGGTGAGGGTATATTTCCCTTACCCTTGCCATCCCATGGCATATGAGGGAGGGGAGCAGCTTTTCTGCTCTCTGACCCTGCTCCCCTGCCCCCTGCCAACAGGGTCAGTTCTAGTGTGCTGCCCAGGTGAAGTGCTGTTCTCACTCTGCTGTATGCTGCAGCTGATGAGGGGCAGGGCCAGTTCTCTCACTCTCAAGGCCCAGTAGCCATCTTTCTCACCTGCCAAAGGTGGCAAGGGGCAAGAGGAAGAGGAGCATTTTGTTTTCCTCACGCATGCTAACACATGAAAGATGGGGGCAGGAAGAAGGGTGAGCCCTCCTGCTTTCATGTCTCCCAGGCCCACTCACCTGCCCTCTGCCAACAGGGTCAGCTCAATTGTGCTGCCCAGGTGAGGTGCAGGGCCTGCTTTTCCTAGTCCTGAAGCTGGTGAGGGGCAGGATCAGCTCACCCACTCTTGTGACCCCAGGATCAGCTTTCCCTGCCTGCAGTAGATGGTAAGGGGTGAGGAGCAAGGGATAAATGGGGTGTCTTTCCCTAGCCTATACCACCATGGACAGACCTTGGGGCTAGCCTTCCCACTCTCCTGTCTTCAGGGTCTGCTCACCCACATCCCCACCAGCAGGGACAGTTCTGCTGTGTTGCCCTGAGGCGGTGCAGGGCCTGTTCTCCAGAGCAGTGGAGTCACTGAGGGACAGGGCCAACTCTGTGCAGCCATTGAAGAGTAGGGCCAACTCCGTGCAGCCCTATCCTCACTGCTTTTGGTGGTAAAAGGAGCCATAGACATCAACACAGATGGCAGCTGTGGCAGAATCATGGACCCAGACATGGTTCATAGCAGTCTAGGCCCAGAGCATACCATGACCCTGGGAGGCAGCACAGGCTACTCAGATCTACGTGGCCACAGCAGAGACTCTACCCACAGATACTAATGTAGCCCTAGGTGGTGGCCCAGGTCCCTGACATCTGTATGGCCCTTAGTGGCACTATGGGCCATAGACATCAATACAGAATCCATCTGTGATTGGAACATGGACCCAGACATGGTCCTGGGCAGCAGCCCAGGCTCACATGTACCACGGTCCTGATTGGCAGTGCAGGTCACTTAGATCAGCAGGGACCCAACAGCAGCATGGCCCTCGAATCCCCACATGGCCCCAGGTGTGGGCCCAGATCCTGGACATCTGCACTTGGACCAGTATGTGTTTAATCTTTGATTTTCATGTCTTTATTGCAAACTGAGACCTGTTAACATTATTTTTAAAAGGCATATGTGTTTGTATATGACATCTCTTCTTTATTTCACGCAGCACATTTTAACAGTCTTATTGATTTTAAAGGCAAAGAATTAAAGTCTAATTATAAGAATAAATGGATTTTTAATATTTACTTGATCCTAAATTAATTGAAGGGAAAGAAAATGTGAACTATAGAATATTCTCTGAAGACATCTGCAAGCCTTGTCTGATGCTTTCTGTTAAACCATTTGGTGAAGAATACCAATGATCATGGTCACCTTTGAAATTAATGTTATGGCAAGCAACCTCAGCACAAGTTAATCATTTTGTTCACGAATTGTGCTTTATGATTAATAGTTAAGTGAGGGGAATTAATTAATTTTAATGTTAAAATATGGCCTCCAACTAGTACATTTTTATGTGATTAATTCACTTGGTAATTAAAATTCTACTCCTCATTTATATCCCAGATGAACTTTAAGGGAATGTTTTTCATGTTCTTGTAGAATATTCTGTCAAATCTTTCATTCTGCTCCACGGTCAAATGATGTTTCCAGTCTCCAATGGTACCTAATGGGAGAAGCACAGTGCAGCACCCACATAAGTAAGGTGCTTAAGAAGCATACGGCAGCATCTACTGTTCTCTGCAGCTCACATTGCACATCCCTGAGTTCTCAGTAGGGTTTGGTTGCTACCTCTCCTCTCATCACAGAAGAATGTCCAGTAGAAGAAGCTTCAGAGTAGCTGCATAGTAAATAGGCATCACTAGCTATTACCACTGAGTTATAACCAATTTTTAGAAAAATGAAAACCCTTTAAAAGTTAAAAAATATATTAGAATTTTAAAAGTACATTTTACTGTGTACCAATCATTATACTAAGAAAACACTTATACTTCAAACACAATATATTTCAAACACAACCTTATGAGGTATGTATTTTTTTCATTTTAAAGAGAAAAAGGTTTTCAGCAAGTCAAGTCAAGGTGATGCAGAATGCTAAAAGAGTTAATGTTATAATTTTACTGGATAAGAATTTGAAATGATCTCTACACTAGTTAAAATGAAAGTAGACATTTGGGGTCTTCAGTTGTCAGAGACAATGATACGATAGTTTGTATTTGGAACAAAGGGCAAGCTATCATGGGCAAGACATTTAGTCTTACTAAGAAATGAGATGTGAGAGTTGATGTTAAGTGGCAGAAGAGAAAAAAAAGTTTTTGAAAAATATAAAAATCCAGATATTAAAATACAAGCTAATGCTCATAGTAATAATACGTTAAAAGACTATCAAGAGGGAAATGCTCATTCTTAACCACATCTCCTGGCATATAATGAGATCATAATAAGTTTATTACCCATTTACTTAATTGAATTCATATTAGATAAAGTTATTAAGATATCACTCTAATTTTTATGATGAAAATAATTTCATAAGGAGGAAACGGCATTTTAAACATTGTCTTCAATATAAACATAAGATAAGTTTACTTGTACAATATCCTAGAAAAAATAGTGAGTAAAACTCTTCTTGTCTAGGAGTTCATGGTGCTTCATGTCTGTAATCCTAGCATTCAGGGAGGGGTATGGTGCAGAGACAGGAGGATTATGATTTTAAGCCAGCCTTGGTTGCTTGGGCTACACTGTGAAACACACACACTCTCCCTCTCCCGCTCTCTCTTTTTCTTACTCTGTCTCTGTCTCTGTCTCTGTCTCTGTCTCTGTCTCTCTCTCTCTCTCTCTCTCTCACACACACACACACAAACTGAACAAAACAAAACAAAAACCAAAATAAAACAAAACAAAACAACAAAACAACAGCACAAGATTAATTAGAATCTTCACTTCTAACACATCTATTGCCTAGGACGAGACTGCTGACATACTTTAAAAGGTTAGGTTGTATGGCCTAAAAGGAAGGAAAGTCATATCTATTTAGTAATTGAAATTGTCAGTTTTTTTTTTTTTTACTAAAACACTACTAGAAACCCTTCAAGTTCTCTGTCAGCTAAAATGTTCGATGCTTCCAAATGTCATTATCACCTAGAGAAATACATTGGAAACACAGATTATTTCTCCTAGGTACTCCAAGGAACACTCAACATTTTTTTTGCTGCTATGGACCATTAAATATCACCTTTGCGGAGGAATTTTCCCTCTTCATTTCTTGTCCCAATTTCTTTTTTTATAATATCTTCATAATTTGCTCGTGGGTCAGATTTCATGTTCTGGAACACAGATTGTCTCACAACAGCATCCACATCCTCATCACTCAGTTTTTTCTCCAGAAAACTGCAGATTTTAAGCACTGAGCTTCTGAGGTCCTGAAAAAGTCATGAGTTGAGGAATTACTGACCTTATAATGGAGGTATGAGTTACAGCTAACCATGTTACATGAACAGGTAGAATTTACATTTGAAATGCAAGGATTCTTCAACATGTGAAAACATTGTAGGAACAGGGTGAAGAAATAACTGAAATCATTACTTAGTATCATTGATACAGAATAAGCCATTAATAAAACACAACTTTTTTGAGACTCTGAAGCTGGCTTGGATTCAATATGTAGTCTAGGATGCTCTCAAAGTTAGGATGGCCTTCATGTCTTAGCATCCCATGGGCTAGGATTAGAGGTAGGAGCTACTACACCTGTCTCAATATCTTTGTTAAATAAAAATATCAACAAACTTGTTGTAGAATATTAAGATGTGTTACTTTTGTTTATGTTGCATTTGTTTAACTATGTGAAGCTGTGTTACTGTGCCTGTCTAAAACACCTGATGGTCTAATAAAGAACTGAACGGTCAATAGCAAGGCAGGAGAAAGGATAGGTGGGGCTGGCAGGCAGAGAGAATATATAGAAGGAGAAATCTGGGAGGAAGAAGTAGCCAGAGAAGAAGGACTCCAGGGGCCAGCCACTTAGCTACATAGCAAGCCATGGAGTAAGAGTAAGATTTACAGAAGTAAGAGAATGGGAAAAGCCCAGAGGCAAAAGATAGATGGGATAATTTAAAGTTAAGGAAAGCTGGCAAGAAACAAGCCAGGCTAAGGCCAGGTATTTATAAGGAAGAATAAGCCTCCATGTGTAATTTATTTGGGAGTTGGGTGACAGCCCCCTCAAAAGAGCAAAAACAGCTAACAACACAACTAAGCTAACTAAGCAACAGTCAAGTACCTCAATGCAAAATACTGTGTATTAAATACTTATAGCTAGAATCACATTTGGTTGAGAAGAACATGATCATTTTCTTCTGAAGTCTGCAATAAGCTAGATTTTACTACTTCTATTTATTTAACATATTACTGGGAAATAATAGGCAGAGCATTTAGTCAAGAAAGAGAAACATACCATCTAAATTAGAGACAAAGAAGTAAGATTATCTCTGTAAAGCAGATTGTATGATCTCATATGTAAAAAGAAAAACTATGAAAAGCACAAGGATCTGCTAAAATAGTGAGATTTTACAAAGTTGTAAGATATAAAATCAAAGTCAATATACAAATATTAGCTGAAAATTTAAATACTAGTAATGAGTAATCCTAAAGCAAGAAAAGAAAAAAATACATCAATTTTGAAATGGTAGGACTAAAAAACCTAGGAGTAAAGTTAAAAAAGGCTAAAGACAGGTCCATTGAAACCAACAGAACATTGATGAAAGTAGAAGTAAACAGAAATAAACAGAACAGTGTCCTACACTCATGAATTGGAAGACAGTGATTTTAAAGACACTAGACAAACCAACCCACAAATTCTATGCAGTCTGAATTAAAACTGCAATGATTTTTTTCATTTTTGCAAAAAAAAAAAAAGAAAAGAAAATCTGTCCAAAATCATATGAAATCTCAGAGACCCTGAACAACCAGTCTTGAAATAGAAGATTAAATTTGGAGGAGTCACATTTTCAGATATCAAAATTACTTTATTACACTTTACTTATTTGTTTATTTATGTATTTGTGTGTGTGACACACACATACAAACTCATAGGACACCTCATAGGAGCTGGTTCTCTTCTTCCACCATGTGTGTCTCAAGGATTGAATTTAGGTCATCTGGATTGGCAGCAAGCCCCTTTACCTGCTGAGCCATCTCTACCCACAAAAAGTTACTTTAATGTCATGTAATTCTATAAGTGTGATAGTGACTTGAATACAGCCATGAACCAATAGAACAGAATAGGCTTCCCAGGAATCATCTCTCACTTATAATGATGAAATGATTTTCGATATGACTGCCAAGAACTTTACATGGGAAAGGTCATTCATTTCAACAAATGTTCTTGAGTAAATTGGATGCCCATATGCAAAACTATAAAGCTGAATTCTCACCTTACAATGTATGTCAAACAACTGAAATTTGAGTCAAACATAAAAGCAAGAGCTTAAACTTCAATGCTCTTACAGAGAGACTTAGAGGGAATGATTTACATCAGAGGATTTCACAGTGGTGTTCTGAATATCCCTCTACAAGTACAGAGACAAAATAGGATGATTTACATCAAAGGATTTCACAGTGGTGTCTTGGATATTTCTCTACAAGTATAGATAGCTAAAGAAAAATGAATTGAGTTGATTGCATTAAACTTCATAACTCCTATGTAAAAGGGGACCTATTCAATGGAGTGAAAAGTTAATCTATAGGATGGGAACAATATTTATAAGTCATTTATCTGATACAGGATTATGCCCAGAAACCACAACAACAAAACCAACTCAATTAAAATTTTAAATAAATCATCCTCAAAGGGATTCTAGAAACATTTATTGAATGGAGGAGAAAGATGCTCTGTATCACTAGTCACTTGGGAAATGGAAACCGACAAGAAGAGCCTACCACGTGTAACCTATTATGATGGCTCTTCCTTAACAACTGACGTAAACCATAAGTGATGATGCTGTTGGTACATCTGTAAAGGATGTAAAGTGTAAAATGGTACATCTGTAGAGGAAAAATGTATGATGCTTCCTTCACAAAATAAAAGCAGAATCACCATATGCTCCAGCAACTCCACTCCTGGCTATCACTTCTCATTTCAAAACAATTGAGCCCCAAAATCTCTGAAAGATATTCACAGCATCAGTATGCACACCAGCTCAAATGTGAAAACAAGCCAAATATATATAGATTACAGAACATAAATACAGTGGGTTATTATGCAGACTCAGAGAGGGAATTCTGACATGTGATGCAACAAGCTTTGATGACATTGAGTACATCATAGTAAGTAAAATAAGTCAATAAAAATGCAACTGCCTGTTTCCACTCATACCAAGTATTGAGCATGAAGAAATTACTGGAGGAGGAAAGCAGGGTGGTGATGTTCAGGGACTGAGAGGAGGAAAAGGAGAAGTTATGGTTTAATGATCCTAGGGTTTCAGTTTGACAAGCAGAAAAGGATTTGGAGAGTATTAGTGACAAAGGGTTGCATAACAAGTAATAAGAGTGAAATGGCACATTTTACCTTGCAGATGTTAAAATCATAATTAAGAGTGCAATTGGGGTTCATAACATGACTAGGGATATAACAGTTGTTTGTGAGAGATTAATTTTACCCAGACAAGTTACAACATTCTTCATGATGATGAAGTACTACCTCCAACTGGAGAACAAAAATAAATAAATAAATAAATAAATAAATAAATAAATAAATAAATAAATAAATAAATAAAAAGAATGAACACATGGGTTTCCTTTGTCAATGTAAGAATGAATACCGATTGAGAGAAGCTTGAAATCCCTTCCATATTTAATGAAAGCTGAACTCCAGAGGACTCTATACATGAAACACAAGAGACAGAGATGTGTTTGCACGTGGGAACCAGATGATTTGGGGGCCCTGCTAAGCAGGCTTAAGTGTGTTAGTCTCCATCTTTGTACGCGTTCATTTGTAGAAAAAATTTAGTGTGTTTTGGTGGATAAAATAATAGGATTCAAAAGTTAATTGATTTATACAAATGACTTTAATGCACAGTGACTGACCGAAAAATCAAGACCCGGAAGAACATGAAAAGTAGAACAATGCAGCTAAAAGAAAGAGAAAAAAAGATGATAGGGGTTTGGATGCTGGTAATAACGGAGTTCTTGGAAATAATTTTAACATAATACTATATTCAAGGAGGTAAAGACAAAATTTTAAATTGCCCTTAACCCAATACTATAAATGAGTACAAATTAGAAACAGACTGTCTTTAGTTAATGAAAAGCAAATCTCAATGAATAATTTTAGTAGAAACTTTAACTCACACAAACTCAGCAAAGTCAAACTGGGAGCCAGGGGTAGAAGCAAACACTCAGCATAATACAGAACGGAAAGATAAAGAAGCTGTTGGTGCCTTCATGGAGAACTTTGCCTGTCTTGGGTGAGGTGACACACACTGTTAATTCCAGGACTCAGGAGGCAGAAGCAGGAGGATCTCTGTGAGTTCAAGGCTAACCTAGTCTAAATAAAGGGTTCTAGACAAACCGTGAATACACACTGAGATGCTATCTAAAACAAAGAAACCAAGTAACAAAAATAAAACAAAGAATTGGTCAATTCTGGTTTATGGCTCTAATTGCCCACATTTTATAGTAGTTAAGTGCCTCGCTGCTCTTTGCTGGCTCTCATTAGGTAGTGAGCATGGAAAACTATAGTAAAGTGGATCATCATGTCAGCTATAGCATCTCTGAGTATATAGCCAATAGAAATGAAGTCACCATCCAAAACTTATTGTTATCTAGTGCTATTGCTGTACATTTTCAACCACAATATGTGGACTCAGCCTAGTGTCCATCAACAGATGCAAGAGTAAATAATTTATGATATGTGTCATACACAATATATATAAAATAGATTGCCGGGCGTTGGTGGCGCACGCCTTTAATCCCAGCACTTGGGAGGCAGAGGCAGGTGGATCTCTGTGAGTTGGAGGCCAGCCTGGGCTACCAAGTGAGCTCCAGGAGAGGCGCAAAGCTACACAGAGAAACCCTGTCTCGAAAAACCAAAAAAAAAAAAAAAATAGATTATTACTCAGACGTTAAAATGAAATGAAATTCTGTCATCTGCAGTAAAATGTATGACGCTAAGGACACCAGGTCAATTGAAGTAAGACAGACAATGAGACAAATGTCTGCGTTTTCTCATCCGTGGAAACTTAAAAGTCAACTTTTAAGGAGAATTGTATTTAATAGTGATCGGGGAGGGTCTTGGGAGAAGAAAAGAATGGCAATTCGAGAAGAGTGGCAAGATGTGACCAATGCACACTCTACTCCTGGGCAGGAATATCACACCAGATGCCACTAATGGATGCCATTGATATGTGATGATAAAGTTTTTGATTATGAAAGCAACTGCTGCTGTGAATTTTTGAGGTTTCCTTGACACAGGTGGTCGCATGAGAAGGGATCACAAGAGATGGCTGTACAGGGAGAAGGGAGTCCTGAGGAAGTCCAGGGAGTGAGGCAGAGGCAGGACATTAGGAATCATCACCAACCCAAAGCCCAAAGGAGAATTCCAGTATGAAGAGATCTGGGAGAACACGGTTTCAACCAAGAGCAGAACAGTGCAAAAGAAATCATTTAAAAACACAACTTTCTCATCTTACCTTCTTCATGTCTTCATAGCTCAGGAACATAATATTGAAGTCATGTCTGTGTTCATACCAGCCTCTGATGTGGTCAAACCAACAGCTTCCTACCACTGAGAACAAAAGTAAGGAGTAAGGATGTGGCGCATGCCTTTAATCCAAGCACTTGGGAGGCAGAGCCAGGTGGAACTCTGTGAGTTCAAGGTCAGCCTGGCCTACAGAGCGAGATCCAGGATGGGCACTAAAACTACACAGAGAAACCCTGCCTTGAAAAAACAAACAAACAAACAAACAATGTCAACCTGTGTGTGCACGTAGTAAATGACAAACTCTCTTCTTCATTTTCTGGTTTGGAATTTTCAGAAATAAAACAGAGTCCCTGCAATGGACATCTATATCCCTTTTTAAAATGTTTAATGGTTTAGGGGAACAATGACCTGACATTCATAGAAACCCGCCTATATATGGAGTAGGAAGGAAGCGATCCAGAAACTCAAGGGCCTGAGACTGCAGATGACTTTAGGGCACACTGTTTCATTTTCCTACTTCTCCACAGAGGTCACCCGTATCTGTTGAAACTCTTGTTCTCTATGAGGCCTGGGCAACAATGTTCACTGTCTACAGTGGCACAGAATCTGAATAGCGATCCTGACTCCACATGCTTTGAGCCTCTTGGATTAGTTAATCCACCTAAGTATTGCAATAAATAGTTCCACCACTGCTGTATAAGGCCTTCCACAGGCCCATGCAAAGCACACACTCACCCTCAGCATTTGCTCTGCCAGAATGGATTACTCTACCGTTGTCACTAGTTGGAAGGAATTAATAGAATATCTGTAAACCAAAACAGTTCCTACACGACATGCCTGTGCAACCTTGACAGTCCTCAAGTGGTGTCTAAAGATAGAAAATCCAGCTGATGACAGATAGAGCTGACATTTCAATTGTCCCTAGAGATAAGTTCTTTGGGTTCTGTTTTTTGTTTGTCTGGTATTGTACTTCTTGTTCTGGTATTCTTTTCTTGTTCCTTTCAGAACATTGCTCTGTTCCGTTTCTTTGAATTGTGTTCTGTAAGTTTGAGAATTTGGCTAACTGTGTAATTAGCATCTGTGTAGTTCATTTGTGTCTGGGTTGATGAATTAACACTTACCTCTCCCATCTAGAAACATTTGCAGAAAACTTTCCATAGAATTTGAAGCTTCCAAGTTAGCCATCAAATTTGAAAAATGAAAATAGGAGGTCAAAATGTCTTTAGGATTTCTGTAGACATAAAGAATCTGTAGACAGAATTATGGGATTATTTCTTTAAAAAAACATTGGTTATGCTTATAAGTTTCAAAAACAATTTTGTAATATTTGATTATGACAATAAGCATAATTATATCTTCTAGTCTTTGAGCTATGAAAAGTCAAATGGTTATTATTTACTTTTTGGTATTATGGAGAGTAATGTAATAAACATCCTTTCTCCACGGTATTTCCTACATGTATAAGAATGTAGCTCAATTCTCAAAAAGTAATATTATTTATAATGTTAATAAATACTGATAATTTGCCTTATATAATCAATATATATTGTATAAAATTTTTAATTAAAAATTTTAAAGGAAAATTAATTTGTCATGGGGGTCAGTTGATGAGTATTATGTCATATCGCTGTATAACTAAGGTAGCAATAGAGATAAGTTTAAAAACAAAAAACTAGTATATCATATTGATATACCTAGTAATCCACATATAATCTTCAAAGAAAAATGAGTTTTTCCTTCTTATTTTTCTGAAAAATAACTTAAACATGAGTTAAGAGTATAAAAGCTCACACACAGAAATAATAATCTGGGGGAGTGTGACCACAATACTGGCATCTGGGAATCTCGGGCAGGAGGAAGAGTTCATGCCAGCTTTGGCTCCATGCCAGGCTCTCACAAGGAAAAAAAAATGAAATAAAGGAAGGGAGGGAGGAAAAGAATAAGAAAGAAAAACCAAAACCCAAAGAACACATCTCCAGGCTAAAATGTGAATCTATTTAAAAGAAAAATCAATCAGTCTGATAACACTAAAAATTAAGAATGTTGTTAATCGAAACATACACGAGAAGAGCAATGCGATTGAGCTAAAATAGATTCATATCTAGAAGTGATATGAAGCAATCTGATCAGGAGAATGTCATAAAGTGTTGGGCCTTTCCACAGAATCAAAAATAACTATGGCCAATAAACATAAAACATGATTACTTCCATCATGAGCATGAGCATGCAAATTAAGATACATTTGAGACACCTTTTGATAGCTGTTACGTTGATAAACCTTTAAAAGTCTTATCTGTCAAGTTACTAGAGAAAAACTAAGGACTCATCTACTGGACATTTCAGCAAGAAATGACACTTCTGCTTTCTTCAGAAATACTGCAGCACCTCCATAAATTGAATCCTCTGATAATTGGGGCTCTGCAGTTCTATTCCTGGATGTGGATTCTAGAGAAGATGGTGGAAGAGTACCCAGGAGACATACTCAAGAATGCCCATAGCAGCTGCATTATAATAGTAAAACATTGGAATAACCTAATTATTCAGTACTTAGAGAAGGCATTTCGTGGGTACAATAAGGGACTAAGCTCTATGACCTACTTTGGTTTTCTTGTTCTTGAGACCTTTTGGTACTAAATAATATGGGAGGTGGGAAGCAAAGATGCGTGGTGATGGCATTTTGGCAAAGTCAAAATTATGAAGATTGTACTCAAAGAATGGTACTCTGTCCATGGTTTGGACATTTTCAGTACTGTTTCGGTGGCCCTCAAAATATATCGAGCTGAGGATCTGTTGAGTCCAGATGGTACCTGTAAAAAGAGATAGCAATCCTGTTTTCAGTCCTGAAGTGGGTCTTAATAATGAATCCCAACAGTAATATCATAATCTTCGACAAGTTTAGAGCTTTCTTTTCCTTAAACACCCCAAGTATGCTTGGATATGCCCACTTTTCATTCCCCGTTGCCTGTATGTAACACTCAAGTTGGTAAGGCTGAAATCAACAACTCTTTGTTCCTGTCTCACTTAAATATATGCGGTGATTTGGTAGTGATAACCCAGATTATTCTTGCAGCGTCTGTGTATTCTGTGCTTTGTGTGGGGTCCTTTTGGTAATATTTAACTGCTCTTGGCATATAACATTTGCAGATATTAACAGGTAAAGTATAGTATCAATACATACGGATACATACAGTGGGGTCAGATCACACCAGGGAGAGTGGCATTTCTGGCAAGGTTCTTGTTGCTGCTGCTGCTGTTGTTGTTGTTGTTGTTTTTCTATTTGGAGCTGTCTACATTATTTCTTAATTTTTATAAAATATATAGTAGTTACTGAATGCCACTTTACTGTTGCTTATGGGAAATTCTGACTTATTTCTGAAATTACTTCATTATTTGCTTGCCTTTTAAAAGTGTAGAAAAGCTAATAGAATTTTTAAATTAAATATTTTAATTTTAAATTAAATATTTCCAGTTTCCACCCCTTTGGAACTGCTTTGTATGCTCAGATACTTCTCTGGCATAGATCATAATACACACGTTGAAAGAGGAAACCACAGATTTCGATGTTATTGACATCTGGTCTCTTGACTATTAGATCAAGTCATACAGCGGAAGTGTTTGAGAAATACATGCAAAATTCCAGTTCTATTCCCCTTAAGAGTAGACCCCATGGGATCAAATACCTCAGTGCTGAGGTTTAGCCTTGTTTATTAATGGCTATTCCAGATAATTCGTTGGTGGCAGTGTAGATTTGATTAACCAATGACTATTCCCAGTGAGGAGTGACAGTGCATCATTTGTAGCAGAGACTGAAATTTTGAAAGAACAGATCACGTCAAGACATCACAGACTCTGGGGCTGGTAACAACAGAAGTGTCGGCAGTCTGTGTGCTACAATATAAACACTCATCGCCCGTTTCAGTCTTCCTGAGGACCTTCAGAAGCACCCAGTGGCTGTTCAGTGGCTGAGTTTTTTAGTTACTATCTACAGTGAAACAGAGTGCCTGCCTCCCAGAGTCCTTCAAGTAGTTCTGTACCACGTTAAACATCGCAAAGACAGAAAACAAAGTAGGACTGGATATGAACAAAGAAGTCTTTTTGCAAGGTGTCTTTATTTACTGAAGTGGTCAAATATAAAATCTTGGTGTTATTGTTCATGGGCAGCCAAACTGAGCAGGGAGGGGGTATGTGAAATCTAAACACTTATAGCTTTGCTGTTTAGTCTGTTAACCCCTGCAAAAACTTAAACAAGACTTCCCAATTTTACCTTCTGCTGAGGTAGAAGTTCCCTTTACAAAGGGAACTTCAGTCCCTCTTCATATCCAACAGGACTGCGTAGTAAAACGGGGGTGCTTGTGTGTGCTTGTCCTGATTGGCCTCATGAACCCCAAGAGTAATCCTTCTGGGAAACCTCACTGCTTAAGATTTTTTTTTTCTGTTTTTGAAAATGTTAAGTAGATTACAGTTGTCTTAGAAATCTTGTCAACAAAATTCAATGTATTGGAAATTTAATCATTGTCTGAGATAACAGTTGACGGTGTGTGGAAAGGAGAATATTTATGCACTTGTTATCGAACCAAAACAAATACGAATGCTGTATAGCCTACTCATGCCACTCACCAGATTTTGGAAATGTGACTAGGAAGACATCATCATCTCTAATTTCATAATCTTCCATATTTTCCACTATGTTCATTTTAACTAAAGATCTTTCAAAATTATAGCCTTTGAAGTTAAGCAAATATTCCTTTTTATGGTCCATGATAATTTACCTAGAAATAAAAATCATAAAATTTTCTTCACAATCATAGTATTTTCCAATAGTGAGTAATGCTTGTTGAGTGGTCTACATGTACCAAGTACCACTGAAATGTCTCTCGCATATTAATACTTACTACAATAAACATATTACATATGCTAGACTATTTAAATTTACAATAATCTTATGTCACTACATCTTACCATATAAAATCTGAGGAAGCAAACATAGCAGGAAGCTAGAAAGATTGTTCTATGATTCCATATGGGAAAGGTGATCTTAATTTTAAACACACAGATGAGAAAAGAGGGCACAGAGAATACAACCAAGTCACTCAAGGTTGTCCAGCTGCTCAACTTAGAAAGACTTTACAAAAGACAATTTGGGCACAGAGACCACGTTTGTAACTGAAGAGTTTCTTTGTATATTTTACTTTTATTCTGTATACTTTTGTTATAAAAATAAGAAATTCCTTTAAGGACTATGCTTCTATTCTTGTGATAATTCATCTCAGTGAGCCTGAGTTACCTCACTTAATATAATACTTTTCAGCTTCATCCATTTTCCTTCAAATTCTATCACTCCATTTTCTTTACAGCTGATTAGAATTCCACTGTACAGATGTACCACAATTTCATTATCCATTCATCAGTAGCTATATATTAAGATTGTGTCCATTTCTTTGTTATTGTAAATAGAGAATTAATAATAGTATCAGTAAAGACCCATTAAGGGAAACAAATTCCTTCTGGTCAAGAGAATTAAATCTCTGACCTGAGTGGAGATCTAAAATTACAGTTGGCCAGTGCCATGACCTGGCTATGGGACCCCCTATGAAGACACACTTACCTTAAACCATGCTTAAGAGATCAGAGGAACAATTAGCCTTTTACTGAGGTAATGTACTTTTCCTTCCCAGAATTCCAGCTCTGTAGCCAATCCCTATAAGCTACCCTGAGTTTCTGTTGGGTCTGCTCAACTTTTCTTTTTTCTTCTTTTTTGTCTTTTACTTTCAGACATTAGCCAGAGGTAAATACGCTTTCTCTGGTACGGTGGACCTTTTCACCCATCTCTCAATCTTCCACTCTACCGGGGGCTGCTTGTCCACCAAGTGGCTGACCTCTGTACTATCTCAACTCAAATGGCATGCCTTCCCCTTCCTCTTCTCTGTCTCCCTTGTCCAAGCTACTGCTGAGGTTTCCAGCTTGCCTGCCATGGAGGTTTTCTTTTAAATTCATTTAATAAAATTGTCCTTCAGTTTACATTTCTGTCTGTTCTTAAACTTATTATTAAGAAAAAGACGCCTGAGAGGGGACTCTGATGTTCCCAGTAACGTGATTGATTTTGGTAGACACCTCAAAATTTCAGGTAACACATGAATGTGTTGTCTATAGAATGAACCTATATCTCCGTGATAGTGTGTAGACTCTCTTGGGTATGTGCGCAAGAGGAGCAGAGCTGGTTCATCTTGTAAGCTTGCACTCCCACTAACAGTGAGTAAAGGTCCCTCTGCTCACATCCTAACCAGTGTTTGTAGTAATGATGTAAAGTAAAAAAAGAATGTGAGTGCGATGTGGTGAACAACACAGGAATGTACTGATGAACTCTCAGCGTAATAACCCAGGGACAGTTGCAGAGACTTCATCTGTGATGTAGGTCATGGTAGGAAAACACTAGTTTCCATAGCAAAGGAAAAACACATTTCAGAAAGCAGAACAGGAGGAGTCTCCAGAGTCTGTTTCAGAGGGCTCAGCTTCAGTGAAGGATTCCCTCCTTCCAGGGTGAGTGTTACTGCTGGGGGCTGGAACCACAGCTCAAAACAGAGAAAGCCTCAATATTTGTACTGTGCTTTTAACAGCAGTACATTTTAAGGAGAAGTGGAGGGATACACATATACACACACACATGGACGGAGATAGAGACAGAGATGGGAAGGAGGGAGGAAGGGAGGGAGGGAGGGAGGGAGAGAGAAAGAGAGAGAGAGAGAGAGAGAGAGAGAGAGAGAGAGAGAGAGAGAGAGAGAGAGAGAGAGCCACAGGGGTGGGAACTGGTTATGGGAGGGGATGGGGCAGTGCTAGGAAACTCTAACAGAGGACTGACAAAAAGCCATTTTAGCAAGAATCTTAGTGAGTTGGAGGTTAGGTCATTCCGGAGGCAAAGATCCCTCCCTGCATGGCTTATCCTGGGAGTTCAGAAGAAGTGCCATGGCACTGTATTCTATCATTTGACCTACAGAATATTTCTAGCTAGAGAGGGAAAACTTTGAATCAGAATGCAGCAATGTTCTGTGATATGGATATCTGGTTTGAGCCATAGCTTGTGGTGGACAACAGAGCCAGGCCTGGAAACTGTGCCCATGTGAGAGACCTGTAGGGTACACAGGGTCATAGGGGCCAGTTTATCTTTAGACAACATAGCACAGATATTGATATAGTATGGGCCAAGACAAACAGTGCAGGATGTTAATAAGTGAGCACAAAATTGATGACACCAGGGATCTGTAGACAGTAATACACACTGTTATACAACCATTCCTTGCAAAAGTGATACTTTTATGTGATTCTGTATAAATATGTCCTTAAGGAAAGAGGTCTGAGCTTTCATCATCTCCCTACCATTTGACAGTCTACCTGAGTGTCTGTAGGCCTGTGTCTATACCTCTGAACAGCCTGAGAGCCAGCGAGTAAAGCATGCCAGATGTGCCTGTGGCTCCTTCCATCTCCTGGCCTCCCATGACTGGCACAGGGGCTTGGACCTTACAGGACTATGTACAGACCACATCCCCTAATATTCTCTCTCTCTCTCTCTCTCTCTCTCTCTCTCCCTCTCTCTGGAGTTGTGGACATGGTGGGGTCTCCTGCCTCAGCATCCTGAGTGCTAGGATTATTTTACGTTTTCTGTTTGTATTTGCCTACTATTTTCTTTTTTTTTTTATTCTCCTTCTGGCTGGTTCTGCTTACCTCCATTCTCATCTTTGCTGTTCCCCCACCGCTTTTGACTTTTCTCTCTTCTTCTGATTTTTCTGTTCCTCAAATATGAATCACTAGTCTTTCTGGTTTGCCTCCTGTTCAGCCCTCCCCTTGCCAGCCCTGTTCCTTTATTGGCCCTTGTAATTTGAGTTGAGAGAGTTGCCTGTTTTTAACTAGCTGTTACTATGTTTTCATTATGGACCTATCCACCAGGTGTGGCTATTCCCATAGCGTTCTGCTCTTGAAGTAGAATTGACGCTCAAGCCTGGTGCCTTGGAGCTATCTGGGAGGTTTTAACTGCTGAGCTACGCCTGAAGTCCAGTGGAGTAAAAGGATGCCTCAACCTTACAAAAACCCTGTCCTCCTTGAACATTGCCAGTAATACCAGTGAAACAATATCAGTAATTAAAACATTACAAGTAATCCCCCAAGCAGAAGTCCCAACATAGCACCATGAGGAATAGGGCTGCCATAAATCTGAAAACTGCTAACCTACTGTCATGGACTCTAAGGAGAGAGTTTGGTGAAAGATGGCATACGTGGACAAATGAAGCCAGATCACATTCTCTCACCCTGTACAAAAGTCAATTCAAATCTGTCAAATACCTTCAAGACCAGACACTCTGAAACTACTAGAGAGAAACAGAAAGGAAAACACTTTGTGAGGTAGGTAAGGCTTTCTGAAAAGGACTCCAACAGCTCAGGAAATAACACCAAGAACTAAAAATGGAAGTTGAAAACACCAAAGGAATCAATTCATTCAGTGAACACACAGCCTACAGAATGAATGAAAGTTGTTGCTTGCTGTGGGATGTTCTGTATGCTGTGAATATGTGTTGCTCTGATTGGTTGATAAATAAAATGCTGATTGGCCAGTAGCCAGGCAGGAAGTATAGGTGGGCAAGCAGATGAGGAGAATTCTGGGAAGAGGAAGGCAGAGTCAGGAGACACCAGCCTGCCGTCCAGGGAGCAGCATGTAATGATACACAGGTAAAGCCAAGGAACACATGGCAACATATAAATTAACAAAAATGGGCTGAGTTTAAATGTAAAAGCTAGTCAGTAGTAAGCTACCTGATCTAATGGCTGCACAGTTTTAATTAATATAAGCCTCTGTGTGTTTACATGGGTCTGAGTGGCTGTGGACCGGGTGGGACACAGAAAAACTTTCAGCTACAAATGGCGCCCAATGTGGGGCAAGAGTTTCCACCTAAAACTTAAGAAAGCTTTTTTTTTTTTTAAAAAAAAAAAGATTTTAAACGGAGCTAAAAACAGCTTCCTAGATGTGTCTCTCACGCAAGCCATGAGCTACAGTATGGCGGGTTCACAGCGGCATATGAGCTTGAGTGCAACATGGGGAATTCCTGTAGACAGTGGCATCTGAGAGCCAAGCAGCACACTGTGTGGTGGATTTAGCTTTTACTAGTACAAAAAAAGAGGCTTTTGGGCTACATGCTGCTGGATGGAGGTATAGACCCACTGCCTCCCAAAGTCCGGCAGTGAACATGGTTCCCCCAAAGCTAGCAGTAAAGGTAGTTCTGTAGTTCCTCCATGTTGGAAAGCTGAGGTGGGCAGAGCCAGCAGCCAAAGCTGCCATTTCAATCCCAGTAATACTGCAGTTTAAAGCAATGGATTCACAATACAGACTCAGATGAAATGAACCCTAAAGGGTTTACACTGTAAAAACGTATGTAGGCTTAAAAGAGAGAAAAAAAAAGAATATAGACAGTTATATTAAAGAAATAGAAAGTTTTAAAAAAAATTTTAAAGAGAAAGTAAAAGTATTATAAAAAATGTACCACATAAAGATGGTAATCACACAGAGAGTCTGGATTATATTGTCTTTGGGATTTTTAACTGAAGAAAGACATTTGATTGTAAAGCCTTCTCAGTTAAACCAATATGTATATTCTAAAGGTATCTTGACTTCAAAATTTGGATCTAAGGATATGTTGCTTTGGAAAGGAGGCTCTGCTTTTGTTTCCACAGGAAGCAAGAGGCTATGGATTTGTTCTAGGTTAGGATACATTAGGTTTGACCAGCCAAGACCTCCTGAAAGGTCTCCAATGACACCATGGCCCAGATCATCCAACATCCAAAATCAACTTCAAGGCAACTGGCTCAGAGAATACAGCCTCACAGACTACTCCAGTCAGGACTTGACCATAATCCTAAAATTTTCTTTGTATTCCCATAAGAATACAGCACCCTTTATCAGCAAGAAGTAGCCTAGAAAACTATGCCCACATTCCCAAAAAATGGATTATGAATGTTTGTTTTTGTTTTGATTATTGTTTGCAAATTGTTATTGGTCATAGTCAATCTCTTTCTAAAAGAAGAAAAGGGATATGATATGGAAATATAGGATATAGATATGATAGGATAAAAGGGTAGATTGTTGGACCTACTTTTAAAGAGCAACTTGCTTAAAATGTTTCACATTGGTATAGATTTTAGTTTATTGATACAAATTTAAAGTTAATTTTGTTACACTTTATATATATTTCTACTCTCAATTAAGGTATTATGTTTGTGCAGCTCATTTGAAATGTAGTGGATAATTAAGAAATACAGATTAATAATTAGTCTTCTATGATAGTCAAACTTAAAGTCATGTTAAGTTTTCTAAGTATACATAGATATAATTCAATTAAGTAGGTAATCTTCAAACATCTACAGAATATGGCATTTAAAATGTTTTAAAAACTTAGACTTTCTGGACAGTGAGACACATCTGCTCCTGGCAGAACTGATTTACTTCAAAGAGAAAGATAGATGTTGAAGACACTCTATATGGAGTCTATCTTCTTTTTGGCAAAAATAGCCATTTGGGCAAGAAACTGTTCTTGCCTGGACTGCTTGACAAAATGATGTATCGACTGGACATGCAGGACCCATAGGAAGGTGACCACTGAACTCTGCGATATGAGATGGTCCTTCAGGTTCCTGCTTTGCAGAGGAAAGTGCCAGACATTCTATAGGACACAGAGAGAATTGAAAGACTCTAAGCCTATAGGCTGAAGATGGATACCCCAATATTGTAGAAGAGCTTTGGGTGACTGTCCAGACAGCAACTGTCTCTGTCATTCTAGATTTTTGGAAGTTGCTTACAATGCTCTTCCTGTTTACTTAGATAATATTACATCCTTCTGAGGTCTTTAATGTAGTTAAAGACTAGATAGTTATAATTTTCCTTGGTTATGATAAAAGATAAATTAGATATAAAACTTTAGATTCACAAACATAGGATAGATAGAATATTTTCTTTAATTTTGCCAAGTACAAATAGACTAGATAGTATAACTGTAATTCTTGCTTGATAACTGTTCTATTATATGTAATTTTACTATGTTAAAATTAAAACCTTCCTTTTTGATTAGACAGAAAAGGGGAGGTACTATGGGATGTTCTATATGCTGTGAATATGTGTTGCTCTGATTGGTTGATAAATAAAATGCTGATTGGCCAGTAGTCAGGCAGGAAGTATAGGCGGGCAAGCAGATGAGGAGAATTCTGGGAAGAGGAAGGCAGAGTCAGGAGACACCAGCCTGCCATCCAGGGAGCAGCATGTAATGGCACACAGGTAAAGCCACAGAGCACATGGCAACATATAAATTAACAAAAATGGGCTGAGTTTAAATGTAAAAGCTAGTCAGTAGTAAGCCTGAGCTAATGTCTGCACAGTTTTAATTAATATAAGCCTCTGTGTGTTTACATGGGTCTGAGTGGCTGTGGACCAGGCAGGACACAGAAAAACTTTCAGCTACAGTTGCTTACTATACCAGTGACAGGATACTGATATCCAGAATTTTGTTTTGTTTTGTTTTTGTTTTTCGAGACAGGGTTTCTCTGTGTAGCTTTGCTCCTTTCCTGGAACTCACTCTGTAGCCCAGGTGGGTCTCGAACTCACAGAGATCCACCTGCCTCTGCCTCCTGAGTGCTGGGATTAAAGGCGTGCACCACCACTGCCCAGATGATATCCAGAATTTATAAACAACTAAAAAAACCCCCACAGATATAAAAAAGCAAAAGCCCAGAAATAGACTAATGAAATGACTATATATTCATGTTTTATCTCATTTCTGGACCCTAGATGTTCTGATACACAAAAACCACATGTAAATGAGGTCTTGGGGAGGAAAGGAGATTGCAGTAGGGTAGGGGAAATGGTAATAAAGGAGGTGTTCCTGCTGGAAACTCCACCTCAGCCTCTCTCCTCCCTCTCTCAACCCTGCCCTCCTGAGCTGCTCAAGGCTGCACCTACAGGCTATTTAAGCTTTGGTCCATAGACCAGATTTCTCTTCTTCCTCTGAGATTACCTGGGAACGCTTTGCTCAGATTAAACCTGGTCTTATTGATTAAGCTTGATTTAGCTTTTTGCTTTGGTGGAGAAACCCACTACCGGGGATTCAAAATACTTACCGGGGGGCATGGAGGTAGACATGTTCAAAGTGCATGATAAATTAATGTTTGAATGATATTGTCTTTATTAAACCTGGTGCAGTGAAGATATGCCAATAAACACAACATTGACCTAACCAATAGCAGCTGTAAGGATGCTTAAAGATAACAGCCAGTTGTGTGTGCACTAACATCTCAGTTATGTGAAGTATGTATTGTCATAAAGCATATGAATAGGCACAGAGTAGTAAGAAATATAATGAATATAAAAGATTAACTTAATATGCATAAACACATTATTTAGACTAAAATAGATAAAATTCACCTATTAGTAATTACTAGCAAAATTGCAATTAATGTAATGTCAGATAACAAAAAGTTTTAAATATTAGTTATATTTTTGACTTAATTATTAGTTTTTATCTGAAATTAACCTCAAGAAAGTGGTAGTTAAAATAAAATAAAAATAGCTATGCTAATTCAATGAATTTACTTTCATTCAGAGAGAGAGAGAGAGAGAGAGAGAGAGAGAGAGAGAGAGAGAGAGGACAGAACTTAAAGACAGATTACATCTTTGCAAATTCAGTCCAGACAAATATCTACATAAGATCTGTCAGATAAATCTCTATATAATGCTTAAATAGATTAGAGGATGCCATAGTTTCTAATAGCATTAGAACTTCAGATTTCAGTTGTTTACTCCAAAAGAATTTTTGTGTACATTAAGAAAATAAATGTGTCAAAGTCTAAAAATGCAGCTCTGTCTAAATTGCAAGCCAGCAAACAACATTTAATTTCTTTTAAACCATCTAAGTCACTTGATCGATACAAGTCGGAGTTTAGATTGCTGCAAAGAGGAAATAGAAAATCTTTTATGTTAGAGTCACCTGTGTGAAGCCTTTGAAGGTTGTTGAGTACAATTGAAAAGTATAACTTAAGCCTCTAGTGATTATCTTTCTGTGAGGTGAAGTCCAGGCAGCCTGAGTAGTGAGTAATAGGAACAGAATACCTGGGGTCTGTTCACAAATCATGCTTTCAAGATGGTAGGTGAAGTGACGTGTTGACATTGCCACCATGAATTTCCCATCAAGTTACCCACCTACTCCCCACATTACTGTGATTTCCAAAAAGTCTGGTCACTGAGCAGTGTGTCAGGCTGCCCCCAGAAACACACTGAAAGAAACTGTCATTCTTCGTTATCTGTCATGATTGGTCACTCAAGTAGTCTGTCTTTTACAGTATTAAGAGAGAATTTTAAGAGCCATGTCTCTCAGAAGTAAAGGGGAGAAAGGTGTGTGTGAGAAAGATTCATACAGAACCTTGACATTGGTGTTGCAAGGTGGTCTGCATTTCCTTATTTATCATTTAAGTCCAAAGAAAGGAGAAAGGCAGAAAATTCAAGAGAAAAGAACAAGCCATGCAGAGGAGAAAGCAGGGCTTGAAAGATGTCAAACATCTACCTTTAACTACTCACGGTTGCAGATCAGCAGAGGAAACAAAACCAAGTCAGCTAAAATGTGAAAGAGTGGCAAGGACTGAAGGGTGGCTGAGGTACAAATAGTCCTGATGGAGTTTGCTTTGGCAGATGAGTACTGGACTAGGGACGGCACTAGTGGTTCAGCCTTGATAAATTGGGTAAAAGTTGACTTCTGTAAAAACCTACCATGTTACAGGACCTACAAAGAGCCACAGGAAAACAAGGTTCATGTTTACTCAGTTATTGACTAAACAAACATAAGATGTATTTGAAAAGGGAGCCAAGATGATTTTTGATGACCTGCTCAGATCAAAAGTAATCCTGTTCAAGCCTATCTCGGGTTCTGGGGCTGGTTCCATTCCTCAAGGTTTTGTCTCCACTATCCCATGCTCCTGTGCTATCGAGCCCCTCTTCCATTACAAAAGCAGTTTGTAGCAATAGAGGGCTCAGGGGCTGTCTAACCTTGCTGAGTGAATAAATTCATTTTCAAATGCTCAAAGTGTCCTTTTTTTAGCAATGGTTTTCCAATCCTGTTTGTTTTTTTATTACTAGATATAACCTATCCTTTGTTTTCTACAATAACAGGCTTTTGCCCCTGTTCTGTCCAGTTCTCTTCTCTCATGTCTTAATCCATTCTTCAGTCTTCTGTTTCTCACATAAGCTGCTCTTAGGTAATGATGATTCTCGGGTTCCCACAAAACACAGAATTTGACCCCAGGAGAGATTTTTAATCTGCTTAATGTACAAATTTTCCTTGAGCAGGGAACAGGGCATCATTGGAGGGTAATTTAATCTTCTAAACATCAAAGCTGTTCCTGTGTGCTCAGTGTTGCAAACTGAAGCAATGTTTGCAAAACAATCCATTTTGTGAGGGCACTGCAGTGCAAAATGTCGAAATCAGTGTAGTAGATGACTCACTCAAAGGAACAGCCTAGCTAAGCATTTCTGACTGTGGGACACTAATTGTCACTGAGCTGAATGTTTTCAGGCTCCTATGAGGTAATTGGATCTTATAGGTATGGAAGGAAACAGAAAAACTACACACACACACACACACACACACACACACACACACACACACACACGTGGAGGGTTGTGCAATTGGAAGGAAATACAAGCAATTGTGGATGCAATGATGGGGAAAGAATGAACAAAATTACTTTTCCACTCAAATGACTTTGATTGAACTTTGAAAGTATGTAAAGATAAGGAAATTCAGCACACCGAGCATGGCAGTGTGTACCTTTAATGCCATCACTTAAGAGGCAGAGGCAGGTGAATCTTCATGAGTTCCAGACCAGCCTGGCCTCCATAACAAGTTCCTAGTCAGTTAAGGCTACATAATGAGATCTTGTCTCAAAAAACAAAAAGGGATTTATCTAATCAAATAAAAGCATAACTATCAACGAGTCTGATTCATTGTACATGATTTCTTTAAATTAGTTAAAAAAAATAAGCAATCCAATAGAACAAAGGACTGAAATCATGAAAAGTATCACTGCAAAAGAAATCTGAATAGGATATTAAGATATACACTAAACTTTCTATTTTGGCCATAATCATGGATACAACTTAAAATATTTCACAGAAATTAGATCATCATATCAATGTTTTAATCTAAGATACCCAATTTAATTGTCTTGCTTAGAAAAGTCTATTACAGGAATATTATAAAACAGTATGTGATGATGTCTGTAACCCTTGTGGGTATTTTATTCAATTTTGGATATTTCATTTGTCAGGAATATTAGTTTCATTGATGATAGATGTGTGAATTAATTAATTTGCACCCACACTGACTACGCAACAAGTTTATGATTAATGGCCCTGTGATTTGAAACAACACATTTACTCATATGCACAATGGTCCCAAATTTACCATGGCTCAAATGCAATTTATTCCTCTTTCCAATTTTATTGAACTTTTATTATTCTTTTGGAGAATTTTGTAAAATATGTTTTGACCATCTTCATCCACCCTTCCCTAATTCTTCCCATTCCCCTCCCACCCAACTTTGTGTAGATGTAACCAATCGTCTTATTAAATAAGAAACACGGAACCAATGCAAAAAAGAAAGCCAAGAGGTCAGAGCTAAGAGCAAAAACCTTACCCTTCCTCCTGTGGTGGTCCTACCTCTCTGAATGAGAGCTACTTCCTGTGTTAAAGTCTTTATATAGACTTTCTGTTCTGCCTTCTCATTGGTTGTAAACCCAACCACATGACCGCCTCGTCACTGCCTGTCTGTACAGACCTCCAGGTCTTCTATGGTTGGTATTGAGATTAAAGGCGTGTGTATCCAATGCTGGCTGTATCCCTGAACACACAGAGACTTACCTAGCTCTGCCTACCAAGTGCTGGGACTACAAGCGTACGCCACCACTGCCCTGCTTTCCTATGGCTTGCTAATAGCTCTGACCCCCGGGCAACTTTATTTATTAACATACAAATAACATTTTAGTACAAATAAAATATCACCATAACTTTGTGTCTTTTTGTTCTTTTTATTTCTTTTACCAATCAAGGCCAATATATACTGCCCAAATATTCTTGGGTGTGTGGTCTTCCATTGGAGTATAATTGATTTACCAGGGCCTGTACTATTAAGGAAAACTAATCCTTCATCTCCTAGCACCTTGCAGTTGCAAATAGCTCTATGGTGAAAAATGGAGCTTCCTGCCCAATGCCTCCATGTTTGGATTCAATCTGCTTTCGGGTTGTACAGGTCTTGTGTGTGGTGTCACAACCAGTGTGAACATATGTACAGCTGCACTGCTGTTTCCAGAAGACATCATTTCCTGTTGTCATCCACTGCCTCTGGCTCTGACACACTCTCTGCCCCCTATTCTACAATGATCCCTGAGCCTTTGGAGGAAGGTATGCAGTACACATTCTCCACTTAGGGCTGGGCACTCTGCAGTCTCCTATTCTCTGCACCTTGATGCGTGTTGCAGGGTTAGTGAACCAAACCCAACTTCGTGCATGTGAGGCACGTGCTGTCCCACGGAGCTATGTTTCTAAGTCCCAACATGCAATTCTTTTGAGTTCCAGAATAAAACGTAGTCATAGAAAACTGCACAGTGCACTGTGTCACTGAGCTCTGCTGTCCAGGAAGGTGGGTGTGTCAGATGCACTGTCAGCCTAGGACATTTGAGAGTAGCTGCAGGCCACTGGGACCCAGTCTTCTCATACACTGAAGAACATCTAGACTGGCTTTCATTTCTACCCGTTCCTGTCTTTACCCTCCTGCCACTCCATATTGATGGCAGCACTTTTTGTTCTAATGCTTTAATACATGCAGGAGGACATTTCTTTCTTCATCTACCAAGGAATGTGTCACAGGGTCAGGGGATGACTCAGTGGGTAATGGCACTTTCTGCGTAAGCATAAGGGTTTAAGTTTGGGGTACTCAGCATTATGTAAAACAAAACAAAACAACAACAAGGCATGGCTGCTGTGGGATGTCTTTCTGTATGCTGTGAATATGGGTGGCTCCCATTGGATAATAAATAAAGCTCTTTTGGCCTATGGCAAGAAAGCTTACAGCCCGGCAGGAAATCCAAGCAGAAATACAGAGAGAGGAAGGGCGGAGTGAGGAGAGACGCTAGCCCCCCACCAAAGGAGCAACAAGATGTCAGCAGACTGGTAATGCCACGGCTACGTGGCAACATATAGATTTATAGAAATGGGTTCATTTTAGTTGCAAGAGCTAGCCAAAATAAGCTGGAGCCATAGACCATACAGTTTGTAATTAATATAAGCCTCTGAGTGATTGTTTTCTAAATGGCTTCGAGAGCTTGGGTGGGAGAGATTCGTCCAGACTGTGGGGCTATGTGGTACGGAGAAATTTCTGACTACCCATGGCTGGGCTTGTTAATTCCAGTGCTATGAGGAACAGAGACAGGAGAGTTACTGGGGCTTGCTGGCCACCAGCCTAGCTGAAAGCTCCAGGTTAAATGGGAGATCCTGTCTTCAATGAATAGACTAAAGGTAACAAAGCAGAATTCATGACACTGTTGTCTGCTTTGGGAGGGTCAGATCATATTACATGGGAAAGAAGATAAAAAACAGAGTAGAATTGAAAGTGAGTGCAGACTTCTCAACCTCTGACATGGCTGAAGCCTAATGAACTCAGAGCAAATGTAAAGTATCGTAGCAGATGACGAATGTGGTACACCTATGTGACTGAGTCACCTGACTCAGATGCAGGGAATACTGTTCTGATATTTTCCATAGAGCGTATACCTAGGCTGGGAACAGATCCAATAGTTTGCTTTGAAACTCCCATGAAGTCAGAAGAATTGTGTGTTCGGAACTAGGGTTGTAGCTCAGTGGTACAACATTTGATTTGCGTGTAAGGGGCCTGGGGTTTGATCTGCATCACTGAAATACAAAACAAATGCACATTGTCTGTGGCTGGGAACATTGTTCAAATAAGTAAAATGTGTCAAGTTATAGGTAAATTATTTTATAAAATCATTGAATATTCAGTATAAGTGAAAAGAAATAAATTAATATCTGTATAAATGAAACTTTAATTTTCCGGAAAAATAAAACATTTAAAACTGAAAAAAAAAAACCAACCTGAAATACCTGTAAAGGTCAGTGAAGCAAACACATATGTCTAGTGTTGTAAGTCAGACCTTCCTAAAAACAACCCAACATGGATGCATAGGTGAAAATATTGATGGACCTGATGGTTTGATGGCTTTGAAGTACCCTGAGAAACGTCCTCAGGCTGGAGAGATGGCTCAGCAGTTGAAAGCAGTCGCTGCTCTTCTAGAGGGCCGGAGTTCAGTTCTGAGCACCCACATAGGGCAGTTCACAACTGCCTGTGACTCCAGATCCAGGGGAACAAAACCCTCTGCTGACCTCTGTGAGCATCTGCAACACACAGGGCCATGAGATGTAGGTAAAGGTACTTGAGGTCTAGGCCTGGTGATATGAGTTTGATTCCTGGAATCTGTGTTAGAAGGAGAGAACCAGTTCTACAAAGTTGTCCTCTGACCTCTTTATCACACAATTGTTGTGGGGTATTCACCAGAGAAGACTGCTCGGACATGGGTTTAAGACAATAGACAGTCTTTTTTAGCTGGCCGGCGACTACACTGGGTGCTTGGGATCCCACTGTAGCACTGCACCTTTCTCAGGATGAGCTTTTAAGCACAAAAACCATGTCCTGGGTTGACACACTTCAGTTACCAAGGACAGTTATGCAGAAGCAGAACTACAGAAGTCAAGATGTAAGGTTAGTATATTTAGAGACTTTCCTAGAACTATGGACTTTGATGGATTAGGTCTTTGTTTTCATTTTGGCAGGTGGTACTGTCTATGTGCTGCGTTTTATGGCCTGAATGGTACTTCCATCATGGAGTCAATTGTGCTAAGGTCTCGGGTCCTACTAAAGTCTGGGGCCCTGTTGTACAGTATCATGTACACCTACACACACACACACACACACACACACAGAGAGAGAGAGAGACACACACACACATCATACACATACATAACACTAAATTAAAATTTTTTATTAAGTATCTTCATAATGACTCTGAATCTTTATGTATGACATTTATTAGATGGTCCTAAGCCTCCTTATCTTTATAAGATTTCAAACTTTAGTAAAAGTTTCATGAGTGGAAGAATGAATTTGTTTGCCTTCTCTATCCATTATCATATGTGGGTTGTTTATATCGAGTTCTAGTTGCATTATTTATCTCTTTCTCTATTTGTCTCCTTTCATAAACGTAAGATTCAAGTATCTTAAAACGCCCCGTTCAAAGACAATCCATATTACAAAATAAGAAATTCTTGGCTGAACTGTGCATGACCCCAAGTAGTTTACTCCCATTGGTTTCCACATTTTGAACAAATTTGTTCTTACAACATGGGTTATTTTACAAACATTGCCTTAGTTTGCAAGCTTGCAACTTAAGGGCAGTCTCAAGGCTTAGAAGCCTCAGTTACCCTTGCATTATATCCTATTCCCTTATCAAGGAAGAGTTACACATTAAACAGACTATAAACCTCTTGAGGGATCAAATTATATAATTTATGGGAACCTGAGAATCATTATTTAAGAGGGGCTTGTGTAGGTAACAGGAGACTAGAGAATGGTGAATAGCTAAAAGAACATTTTAGAATAGGACACACACACACACACACGCACGCACGCACGCACGCACGCACGCACGCACGCACGCACGCACCAGTTACTGTAGAAAACAAAAAGCCTGATGATGTGGACATTTGAAAATAGAAGCAAACAGCATGGAAGGGCATCGTTGAGGAAGAAAACCTTGGAAATTGAGTTAATATACTCAGTTCACAATCTCTCGGGACCTTCCACTGCTGCAAAAGGCATTTTTACAATAAACAAACTAGATAAAATAAAGGTAGAGTAAGGCCAAGATACAAGATAAGGCCAAGTAAAGGCACTCGCCACCAGGGCTGACCACCCAAGTCCCGTCCTTGGCATCCACATGCCCAAGGAGAGAACTGATTCTCAAAGGTTGTTCTCTGGAGCAGACTTTGCAGGGCCCTGTCCTCCTCCTCTACCCTCAGTCCCTGGGGACTGCATTAAAGTTGCTGCAGACTCGGCTTTCTTCCCTCATCCCATCCCTTTGTGTCAGCCACCGGTACCTGAAGACGTTCTCCACCTAGAAACCTGGTGGCCATGCAGGCCTGGGAAGCAGGTAGACAATCTTTACTCCCTTCCCGTCTTACCTTGCAATCTCCCCAGTCTCATCCCCAGCCCTGTACTGGACTACTTGCAGGGGTCTGTCTCCATTCTGTGGGGACTCAGCTGAACCTGCTTGCAGACCCAGCTTTCTCCCTTCCTGTGGACCTCCCCAGTGGCCCCATCCCCAGCCAGTATCCTTTCCTTTGCATGAACTGCTAATACCGAGAAAATCTCTCTGCCTGGGAACCCAGTGTCCTCACCAACCTGGGCTGCAGATAGGCCATCTCCACTCTCCTTCCCGTCCTCTGTTACTCCTCTGGTCCCAATAAGACCTGGAGCAGGCTGCTTGCAGGAGCCTGTGCTCTCACTCTCCTCCTTTCCCTGGGTACTCAACCAACCCTAGCAGCAGACCCAGCTCTCCTCCTTCCTACAGACCCTCTCAGGCTCCACTTTGAGGCATCCAAACTTTTCCTTTGCGTCGGCGCCCAATACATGAAAACAGTTTCTACTCAGCACAAGCCCCGTCTCTAACCCAGAAGGTATCTCCAATCACTCACAAATGAAAACGTAGTCCTCTCCAATAGTCTCAGTGGGGATTCAAAGCACTCTTAGGCGCAGGCACTATGCCCATCAGTAAATGCCCAAAGCAAAACGAATTCAATGTTATCTTTGGAGATTCTGTGGGTCATAATGTTTGCCATTTTTTTCTTTTGTTCCTTCTTTTCTTCTTAACCTTACAAGTCTTTTGTGTACGTATTATGGCTTCCAGCCTTGTGTGTTTATGGGATTCCTGTCTGTGCTTGAACCTGTGTGCTTCTGAGTCTATACGTGTTTCTTGTGATTTTTCTTTCGCTCTTTTTTGTCTGTTTGTCTTGTCTCATTCTGATTTGTTTGTTTGTGTTTCATCTTACTCTTTTTGCTTTATTACTGTTTGGTAGAGTCATGTTTAATTTCTAAGGAGAGACAGAAATTGTGTGGATGAGGATAGGAGGAGAGGTGGGGAAAATTTCTGAAGAGTCGGGGAAGGGACGTCCACTCTCAATAAAAGAAAAACAGAAAAAATAAAAATAAATTAAGAGCATAAACATTTAACAGTAGCTCATGGGAGCAAACATGAAATGCAAACGGATGGGTTAAGGGGGCCAGCATCTGTACCACCTTTCAGTGTTTGATTGATTGGTACCACTCTTGTGGGGATGTGCTGCCCTATGCTGGCCAGCTGGATCAGTCACATGGGGGACCAACCAGACTGTTGCTGTCCTGATGGTGAGCATCCTGGTATTTGTTATCTCTCTGTCCCTCTGTTCATCTGCCCCTCTGCCTCTGGTCACTACACCCAGCTCAAAAGCTCTTAATATGCCAGAGAACTAGTGATATGAAGGCTTTCAACAACATAGAGTTTATTTGAGAAAAAACCCACATGTAAATAACGTCTCTTTTTGCTTTCGTTGGCAGTGAGCAGTTTGGCATAACATGATTAACAACTGAAAGCAAAACAGTAGAGTTCTATGTTGAATAATTAGACAAGTTTTATAGGAAAAAAATTAAAATTTTTCTACTCACTTTTTTGTTTTGTTTTATTTTGTTTTTTGAGACAGGGTTTCTTGTCTCGAAAGCTTTACGCCTTTCCTGGAACTCACTTTGTAGACCAGGCTGGCCTTGAACTCACAGAGATGAGTTCTGCCTGGCTCTGCCTCCTGAGTGCTGGGATTAAAGGCGTGTACCACCACTCCCCGACATACTCACTTTATCTAGCATATGATTGAAGAACTTTCCAAGGCAACAGAAAATCACCTACAACTATGTGAATCAGAATTACACATATCTAAATTAACTGTCCTAATTAGGGGTTTTATTGCTGACCACAACAACGCTTTGTTATTTTTTCTTTTCTTTTCTTTTTTTTTTTTTTTTTTTTTTAGACAGAATTTTTTTTTGTTGCTTTGGAGCCAGTCCTGGAACTTGCTCTGTAGACCAGGCTGGCCTCAAACTCACAGAGATCCACCTGCCTCTGCCTCCCAAGTGCTGGGATTAAAGGCGTGCACCACCACCATCCCTGGCCAAACCAACTCTTATAAAGGAAAACATTTAACTGGGGCTGGTCTACAGTTTCAGAGGTTAATTCCATTATTGTCATGGTGGGAAGCATGGCAGCATGCAGGCAGACATGGTGCTGGAGAAGGAGCTGAGAGTTCTACATCCAGATCCTCAGGCAGCAGGAAGAGAGAGACACACTAGGCCTGGATTGAGCTTCTGAGACTTCAAAGCCCACCCCAGTGACACACTTCCTCCAACAAGGCCACATGTCTCAATAGTGCAGTCCCTTATGAGCTTATGGGGACAATTTCATTCAAACTACTACATTGATCAAGGTTTTAAAAATTATATAATTTCTTTAATTTGCTCTGGTCTTGATTCCTTTATTCTTTGAATTAAACCATAGTACAAATTTATTTTCTTTTTCTTTCTTTCTTTTTTTCTTTTCTTTTCTTTTTTTTTGTTTTTTGTTTTTTTTTTGTTTGTTTGTTTTTGTTTGAAAGTGATGACTTGAGCCAGGCAGTGGTGGTGCACACCTTTAATCCCAGCACTGGGGAGGCAGAGCTAGGCAGATCTCTGTGAGTTTGAGGCCAGCCTGGTCTACAGAGCAGATCCAGGACAGGCTCCAAAACTACACAGAGAAAACCTGTCTCAAAAAAAAAAAACCAAAAAAAGTGATGACTTTATTAATAAGTATACATCCATATAATGATATCGATACAAGTCATGAACACTATTCCATTCCCATACACATAATTGTACATGATTAGTTCATGTTCACGGACATTAAAGCTTACACAGCTTCTATTCAGACTTTGACAGCACATGTTTAATATTCCAGGTAACTGCGTATAGAACAGTAAATCCAGTTTTCTAGGTGATATTGTCCATCCACAACTGTAGCCTTTCATCCCCCCTTTCCTGGAATAGAGCTCCTGATTATAGCACTGTTATCAACATCTCTCCTTAGACTGATGTCCCACTTCATGAACATGGATACGGAACTCATTACACAATAGTTCACCCACTCTGTGTTCTGACGCACAGTGCAGCACCACTGAGCAGTGGCATGCTGCCAGTCTCTGTGAGTTCATCTGTGTGTCAACACCCCCGTGCTTACAGGGCCTTGTTACCTTCATGCCCTCCATCCCCTCTGACTCTTACTCTCTTTCCTCCTCCCCTTTTTTAGAGTTCCCTGAGCCATGGGGGAAGGATGTGATGGAGACATCCCATTTAGGACTGAGTGTTTCAAGTCTCACTCTGCACTTTACCTGACTGTGGATTTCTATATTTGTTCTTTTTCTATTTCAAGAGGAAGCTTCTCTGATGATGGCTGAGCAAGTCACTGATCTACGAATAAAACAGAATGTCATCAGGGAGTCATTTCATTGCTATGTTCCTTTAGTAGAATGGTAGTATTTGGGTTTACTGTAGGTCCCTGGCTTATCTAGTCTCAGGTTCTTGGCGACTCAAGCAATGTCAGGCATGGGTTCTATCTCATTGATTAGTCCTTAAATCCAATCGTACATTGGTTGGTTACTCACACAAGTTTGTGTCTCCATTATACTAGCAAATCTGGCAGGCAGGTTATCCTTTTAAATTGAAGAGTTTGTAGCTAAGTTACTGATTACCTTTCTCCTCTGGTAGCATGCCAAGTACCTTCTATTAACATCAGTACTGGTCAGCAGAGGTGAAGGCTCTAGGTAGGCACCAGCTTGACTTCCCCCATGTTCATTGAGTTGTGTAGGTGTTGTCTTCATCAACAGGGCCTTACTGTGAGGTTGTATACGGCGATAGCTTTGGAAATAGCCTGGATTGTGTGGGCATTCATGTGGGACCCCTCTGGCAAACAACACAATTAGATGTAACCCACTCCCGGCACTTTAGGATTCATTTGGCGACAGGTGATGTCCAGCTACACTCTGTCTCCCCCATTATTTGGCGATTTCATTCCGATAACCTTCACAGATGTATATATTTTAAGACACTTCTACTGTATTAGGAGTCTGTCTGACTCCTCAGATGGCCCTTGGTGTCTAGTTGTTCCTCTTCAAATTCTCCCCTCACCCTCTTTTTCCTCCCCTCCCCATTTGATCTTCCCGTTCCAGTCCCCACCTTGTTCATCCATACCTATTCTATTTCCCCTTCCTAGGGAGATCCATCCCTCCTCACTAGTCCCTTACTCTGTAGCTAACCTCTGTGGTTCTATGGATTGTAGCTTGTTTAATGAAGACTTTATTATAGCTAACATCCATGTAATAAGTCAATATATACCATATTTGTCTTTCTAGGTCTGGGCTACCACACCCAGAATAATATTTTTTTCTAGCTCTATCCATTTACCTGTGAATTTCATAATTTAAAAATGTAATGGCTGAGT
Organism: Peromyscus nudipes; assembly: GCA_902168325.1. Lineage (NCBI taxonomy): Eukaryota > Metazoa > Chordata > Mammalia > Rodentia > Cricetidae > Peromyscus > Peromyscus nudipes. The sequence goes on from CABHPH010156295.1 coordinate 46,594, forward strand.
AATATTTCATTGTATAAATATTTATAATTGTAAATTAACTGAACTTTTAAAGTTTTTACCTTGCTTTTATGCTGTTAAAATATTTCTCCACTGAAAATTATAAATAAATCTGCCTGTTTTTAGTTATTTAAGTGGTTTAGGATATTTAACAAATCCATGTAGCATAGGTTTAATGAGTGATATATTACATGTAGAATTTTTTTCATCCCAATACTTAGTGATTAAATCCATGTATATTTCATTCATCTGATCTCTTTGTCTTTAAGCCAAACTGTAATTTGTTACATTACTAAAATACAGAATATACACATATATGACTTCTCCACTTGAGTTTTTCTTGAGTTTTAATTCTTTAACTGGCAGAGAAAATAAGTTCAATCAAGACCCCAAGATGGAAACATGGGTACAGGCCAACATTTCCTGAAAAAAGTCCAATAGCACAGGATGATGACAAATATTAGCAATGGGATTATATGAAATTAAAATCTCCAGCACAGCAAACAAACAGTCTGGAGAATGAAGAAACAGTCTTCAGATCAGGAAAACACTATAGCTAACTGTAAATAAGAAAAGGGAGACATAAAGAGAATTGCAAAATCTAAACACTCAAAGTCCAACTCATCCAGTCAACAAATGAGCTAGGGAAATATGTAGACAATTCTCAATATCCAATAAATATTTGAAAAAGTACTCAACAATTTAAAGACATCCAAATTAAAAGTGTTTTGAGACTCCCTCTCACCAAATTCAAAAACGGCTATAATCAAGAAAGCAGGTGAGGATGGTAGACTTGAGGGATTCTCTGGATCCCTTTGTCCCTCTTCTCGATGTGGCCACACTGAATAATCTTTTTCTGCTTTCCACTATTAATTTGGCTTTTTAATTGACTTATTGAGGATGGGTAGCAGGACCTGACTTGGGCCACAGGCTATGACCCCCAGTCCAATAATAAAATGTTGACCATGAAGGAGCAAAGACTCATATTGGGGATGCCTGCCCCTCAGAGTGAGCTGACTCCAGGTAGAGAGAAAAGAAAAAAATGCACAAGACTTGTTGGTGCCATTCACTGCTGGGATATTTTCCTCTTTGCACTTCAGCAGCAGCAGACATTTTTTTTTTCCTCTACTTTGGTGAAGCAGAAAAACAAATTTGAACTTTGTTTTGGATTCTGACACTTGTGAAGTTTCTCTCTGACCAGTTCACATCAGGCTGTGGCAGCCTGTTTGCTTTCCGTCTCCCTTGAGCAATGAGGTTCTTTGAACTGGACTTGCCTTGCCTTTCAGTGGTCTTCTCTTGAAGAATATTGAGGTATTACTATAAAATAGAGAAACACAGAGATTCTGGGGATGGAAGAGAGCTTTCACGGCATTGGCAGCCTTCCTGACCCTAACTCAAAGTCCAGGGTTGTAGAAATAGGAAGACACTTCTCTGTCATTCCCACATTCAGGAACACATCCCACATTGCCATCTTTATCTTGGGTGTGCTTTTTCCAGCCAAATGTAATTGTTTCCCTTCCCTACAGCTAGGTTAGAGTCCTGACCACCTGCGTCCTGGTTCAGCTTGAAGCAGCTATGGAGAATACATCATCCTGTGCTCCCTGTTCCCAGGACAGGGTGAAGTGCTAGGTTAGGAGTGAAAACCCCTGAGCATAAAGGACTGATTAGCTATCTAATGCCCATTGATACTTGTTAATTAAAATGGTTCTGCAATAAGATAAGACATTTAACCTTCTTTATGCAGAGCCAGGGAGCAGGGAGATATTGTATGATCTTAAAGAATTATTTTTTTCTATACAGATCATTCAGGATGGAGCTTCTGGTCCACCAAGAGGGTCCTTTTTCTTTACTCAGAGGGTCCTTTCCTCAGAGTTGGATTGCACCCTAACTCACAAACCCTTTTCTTCTGTTCTCATTTGGCTTTGGGATCTTTCCCTGTCACTCTTCTTTGCCTTCTCAGGAGACAGTTTAAGAAATTATTATTTCTATATAAGTCATTCAGGATTATAATCTGGCTGTACTCAAAGATCAGCTCTTCCCATCCTTGCTAATCTCACTAAGCCGTAACTGACTGGGAAACTTGTATATTCAGATTTAAGTCATATATATGCTCTCAAAGTTATAAATACATTTACAGGTTTTGTTCCACCAGTCCTCAAATACCTGTAGAGATATGAGAATATGGCATTTAATATAAAATTTTTTTATGATATAGAGACATGTCAGCTCCTGGCAGCATCCTGTATCATCTCCAAGAAAATAGATAGCCACAGAAGAACTTGGAAACTTATGGCAAGGCTGGCCACACAGCAAAAAGCTGAGATTCTGTCCAGACCATGAATAAAGAAGAGCAACAGGGATCGATTATCCTCTCTATCAAGACAGATAGGATGACCTCCTCAAATTTCTACTCCACAGAAAAATCTGTCAGATCATCTGGGACTATCAGCTGAATAAATTCTATCATTATGGCCTCTGTCCCACAGCAACTACAGAGAAACTAGGAATTGCTGCCTAGGTAGCTGGAAAACTGTCTCACTCCTTAAATTTATTCTCAGAGCTGACAATGTTTGATGACTAGGGTGTATCAGTTTGACAGCCCCAAGCCCAAGATTACTGGTAGTTCATTAATAAGTTTCCTATTAAAATCACAGACAGCTATGACTCATTCATAGACTTTGTGGTACAGGATATACTGGTTTTGAATATAATTCCAGAGGATCAAAATTTTAATATTGATTAATGCAGCTTTGATGAACTGATGCAACATCGACTACAGACAGTTCTTAAGAGTCCTTAAATTTCTGTGGATTTTCAACTCTTTTGCTATGATCTAAATCTATTCCAGCTGTCTTACAGATACCTACAGATTCCTGGGAAAAGTTCTGCTACTGCATCGAAAATTCTGGTCTGATTAAAAATTAACAGTCTCCAGAGCCCATTTTGACCTCATCCATTTTTGAGAATATTTTGCAGTTTCCCTCCTCCTGCCTGGGCCAAAGGGATCTCCAGATATACCAGCCCCTGCACCGGCTGGCACCAGCTCCAAGGATGCCAATCCCCAACTGAGGACGCCAACTGGGATGGATGCACCCCCACCTCCAGAGAATTGGCAGATGTGATGGCTCCTACAATCCTGAAGAACACGTCATCCTTCAATTCACTGCTGATACCACCTCTCCAGACTCAGGCAGGCACCTGCCAGCAACTGGACCCTGCTCACCCTTGCCTCCTCTGTACAACCAGGGCACTTCTCTGGTCCATTCTTTCTAGCAGTCATCACTCTACTCATGGCTAGCACAGCTCATATGACAAATGGTAACAATCTATTTTTTCTTCTATCAAACCCCAAGGAACAGACACCTGAGATCTCCACGTTTCCACAATGACAGCTAACAATGCTTCTTCACTCCTGCCTCCCACCATGCGTGACTCCCAGCTTCCCCTGCCCCCAATTCTCCCCTTGCCAGCTTGAGCTGGCCTCGAGAATTCAGCACCCTTGTTCTCCCACTTTCTCCCATAACTCACCTCTTTTTATAATAATCAAAATGGAGAAATGTTAATATACTGATCCTGTCCCTTGGGGCTGCCCTGCATCCTGATGTAGAAGCCTCTTCTTAAGGAAAAACTCTGCCCCTTTTTCTCTCTCTCCTTCTGCTTTTCCTCCCATGAGGTGTGCACCTCCCCTCTCACTCTTCCTCTCTCTCTCTGTCTCTGTCTGTCTGTCTGTCTGTCTGTCTCTCTCTCTCTCTCCCTCTCTCTCTCTGTCTGTCTCCCTCTCTCTGTCTTTTTGCCTCTTCGTCTCTCTATTATAATAAACTCTCCACATGGATGCAGCATCTGGGTTGTGTATCATGGGTCATTGCCACTGCCATGCCCACATGGCGTGCCTCTGCCCAGCCTGCCGCTGCATTTGCCCAGCATGTTTACCTGTATACGTGGGATACCTTCGAGGGTCCCCCCCATGTAATTAATCATAACAGCCATCACCCCCAGACAACAGGCAGTAATTTTAAGAACACAATGTCCACATTCCATGGAGTTGGAGTGGGTGGTTTTTGGCTGTTTGGTGGCATATAGAAGTTTCCTGTTGTTTGGAGGGGTTAGCTGCAAATTATTATTGGTCATAGTCAGGGAGGAAACTGAATTAAGGAGATTAGATTAAGGGATTCGTTTGTTTGTTTCTTTTTCTTTCCTCGACCCTTCTTTCTCTCTGATCTAGTGGGAAAAGGGGGGGGGTGGATACAGGAGTGATAGGATAGAAGGGTAGAGAACTGAACCTAATAAAAAGCAACTACTAGTGTCAAATATTTTATATTGTATGGATTTTTGTATATTGATACGATTTTAAGGTTATTTTGTTAAAACATATTTTGTATATATGTTTCTACTCTTGTTTAAGGTATTATGACCATGCAGCTCATTTAAAAATATGTAAAATTCCAGTCCTTGAAAGTTACTATTACAAGCTTCTTAGGATAATTAAGAAATGCAAGTTAGTAGTTAGCCACCTGTAACAACCAAATTTGTAGTCATGTTAGGTATGTTTTCAAGGTTAAAAAGAGATGGATTTTAGATAGATACGTGGCCTTCAGACACTTCAGAGATCTACAGACTATGGCATTTGATATGTTTTAGTAGCATAAGACTGTTTGTGACAGTGAGATATGTCTGCTCTTGGCAGCACCAATCTACATCAAAGAAGAGGGAGGGCATCAAAGAACCTCCACATGGAGTTTGCTTTAAATGTGGCAAAGCTAGCCACTGGGCAAGAAACTACCCCTGCCTCCACTGCTGATAGTATGCTGTCCAAATTGGACAAGCAAGACACAACGGAAATCAACTGCCGAACTTTGCCGAGACAAGGTAGGCCAGTCCTTCAAAATTACTGCTATACAGGAAAATCTGTCAGATATTCTAGGCCCTTAGGCCAAAAATGGATGCCCCAACATTGCAGAGGAACCTTGGGTGACTCTTCAGGGAGCCAGCCATCTCTGTCATTTCTATAGTTTTGGAAGTTGTTTGCTCTGTACTTCTTGTTTACTCAGGTAATATTTTCTCCTTCTTGGGTCTCTTATGGGGGTTGAAGACAGCATAGTTACACCATTTTCTTTGTTACCAAATTCAGAAAAGAAGCTCACAAAAGAGATGTAAAGTTTATGAAGGTTGAGAGACATAAAAGCTTAAGTTGTTTAACTAAGAATATGGTTTAAGATCCCAAAGATACTTTTAGATTGGTAATATGAGTTATGATATAAAACGGTTTAAGTAGAAAACTTTGGACTACTAAGATGTGATAAATAATAGGGTACATTTCCAAAGCTGCCAAATAAAAATGGACTGGATATTGTGAATGTAATTTTTACCTGATAATTGTTCTTTATTGTATATAGTTTTACTGTGTTAGAGTTAAAACTTTTCCTTTTTTATTTAGATAAAAGGGGAAATGTTGCAGGATATTTGATCACACTGTGTTAAGATGTGTCTCTGTATTTTCTTGTCTGTATTAAATACTGAATGATTTAATAAAGAACTGAATGGCCAATAGCTAGGCAGCAGAAGATAGGTGGGACTTCCAGGGAGAGAGACTCTGGAGAAAACTCAAAGAGCAGGAGATTTGCCAGCAAAACACTGAGGAAGTCAGACATGTAGTATGGAAGAATGTAGAATAATACAAACAGGTTAAGTTAAGTTATAAGAGCTCCTGTCTCTGTCTACCACCTTACCATTGGAAGGTCAAGATTATAGACACACCTTACCACATCTGGCCTACAAGAGTTTAAGTGATTCCATCTCAGGTCCTCAGGCTTGCAAGGCCAAGACACATACTTTGCACAATGAGCCATCACCTCTGCCTTTTATAGCCAAACCACGTACAATCCCATTGTCTGTAGTGTTCGGCAACAGCCACACATAAACTAACTTTTAAAATGGTATGGTGTTGGTGCACCTATCTTAAACTGTGTTAAGTAGGCCTCAGTTCCTGTGGAATATATTTTAAAGTAAATGATGTGTGGTGGAAAATTCATCTGAAATTATGAAGCACTTGCATTTACAAAACAATATTTCAGACACTGTGTCACCTCTGTCCACCAACAGAACAGGTCAGTGTGGAGAGAGTGCATGCCCAAGCTGGGACAAATGAAAGGGCTGGTGGGTAGCAGCACAAGGCACAAATCATGACACATCAGGGCAGAGGCTGGGTGGAAGGATCTTGGAAGTTCTGTGGGACTCACTTGGAGCTGGGGCCGCAGGGAGTAGTTGAGGCTGCAGGCCATGGGGCTCAGCCCCACGTTGGGTGCCAGATAATGCGAGAAATCCACGGAGTCTGCTTAAAGGGTGAAGGAATTTATCAGGGGAGAAAACTCACTACAGCACGGGAGATTTATTGTAGGGTCCTGGAAAGCTGAGTACAGTCCAAAGCTGTTCTGCCGCTGAGATGGTCCACACCATCTAGCCCATGAGCAAGAGAAGTATTTGTTCAGAGCCTATGATTTCACTTCTGACTGAAGGGAGTAATCGGTGAGGACTATCCACCAACTAGCATCCCAACAACTGTTAATTGACTCTGGTAAGTACATATTTGGATGGTTGGAATCTAAGAGTGTACTCGAAGCTGAGTAAGAGTTCTACATTCATCTGAAGGGTACCTCCTGTCCTGGAACTTCTTGCTCCTTGTTCACAGTGTGGGTTATTCCTTTTCTCTTAGATCTGGATGTGCTTTATCTTCTCTTTATTCCTTCCTGGATGATAATTCCCTTACTCTCTGGAATGGAATACTTCTTCCTGTCTCCCATCGACATCTCTCTAACCCTCCTATTGGAACCTCATTTTTCCACGGGAACATCACTGCGCCTGGAACCCATTGCTCAATCCCCATTTATCACGTCATCACCAACTCTCTTTCTTGTTAACATGATTCTGCTTAGGAACTTTGAAGGCCTTGAGAAACATATAATCCCATTTAGCAGTCTCTCCTAATATATTTCTCTTATTTCCACTCCTATTTCTACCTCTCATTTCTGGGGTTCTCTTCTTAGACTCCTTTTCTTTCCCCACCCACCTTCCCACTCCCTCCCTCCCTCCCTTCTTCCCTCTTCCTTCTTCTCCCTCCCCTTTCTTTCTTTCTTTCCATCTTTCTTTCATTATTTTTCTTTCTTGGGACTGAGTTAAAGAACTCTTTCACTCACTGACACTCCGAGACAGTCTTTAATGCCCATGTATGTCCCTCTTCAAACCTCTACCATATTTATATCTACTATTTTTTTATCTATATTTATTTCTACCATTCCCCAGACTTCCCTGGCACATCTTTTGACCCCCTGCCCTTCATCACAGGTGTGAATTGAACACAGCTATCTCTACAGCCAACAAAACTGAGGCTCAAGAAACTGCTACCCGTGGTTAAGAATAGAAGATAGTATGGTTGGTTTTAACATCAAGGTGCCATAAATCATAATATCTAAGTAGACAGCCTCCCCTAAATAAGTGTCCTGCCCTGGTTCACGTGGGAAGACCCTCCCCAGTTGTTGAACCTGCTGCTAGTGGTCCGGATAACAGGGTATAGCAGAAGGAAGAGCTTTCCTCCGTTTGTTCTCTCGTCCTTCCCTCTCGCCACCCCGGTGATTTGTCCTGTTGCTGCTGCTGCTCTTGACCCCTTCCCTGATGTCAGAACCAGTGTTTTCAAGTCTTTGCTGTAGAATAGGGACTAGCAGGTCTCCAGGGACTTTCCAGGCTTCTACCGGCTGATAGGGACTGCTGAGGCACCCAGCCTTGTGGTTGAACAACTAATGGTTGTCACCTGACTCCTCATGCCTAGTGAGAGCCGTTGTGGAAGTACACTGGCTGCTCAGGTACACATCCTCAAGGATGTAGTAACTGCTGTGTGCTCAGCTCTTAGGTGTGAGACCGTTGTTGTTATTATTTTAAAACTGAGTTAGTAAATTCACATGCATTTAATTCACTAGGACAGACTTTGGAGACGTTTAATTATGTTCTAGATATTTTCCTAGTCACTAGCTTAAAAGTTAGTTCACAGTATCAATTACATTATATGTAAGGGCAAAAGAAAATCTTAAGTGCATTATCCACAAATGTTGGTAAAAATAGTAACAATGATTCATTGTATATAAGTATAAAGTCATCAAACAACAAAAATAATCAACTAAAAGTTTAGACCTTTTAAGTCTTCCCTCTTTTCTGGTTCTTGTCAATTCTGATTTTTATTCAATGCTTGGTTATAATTTTCCAAATTAAAAATTCTAATATCGCTCTCCCACTTTCTTGAATCAGTAAAAGTTGAAGATTCATTGTGTGAATGGGAAGATGTTTTTTGATACAAAAAAAATAATTTTTATTTCCATTGGTGTTCTGCCCACACTCATGTCTGTATGAGAGGGTTTGATTACATGGACTGGAGTTATAGATAATTGTAAGCTGCCATGTTGGTGCTGGGAATTTAACCACAGTCCTCTACAGGCTGAGCCATTTCTCCAGAGTTCTTGATCCAAAATTTCATCATAGAAGATGAAGAAAAATTGTCCATTATAGAGAACTCTTTGCAGTGATTTTCCTACATCACAAAGCACCATGTTTTATGCTTTTAGTGCACCGTACCAATGCTAACTAGAACCAAAATAATTTAATTTTGAAATTTGAAATCATTCATTAAACTTATTGCAATTTATCCAGGCATAATTTACTCATTTTGTTCCTTAATAAAGTTTGGCATTTAATGATTAAGATACAGAAACATATCAATATTGATATAAAAGTATGCCTTCTGCTTAATTGACATTTATGTTTCTTTTATACTAACATTAGAATTCTATTCTTTATTTACATCCCAGACAAACTTCAAAGGAAAATTTTTCATGTTCTTCTTGAATATCATGTCAAATCTTTCATTCTGCTGCACAGTTAAATGACGTTTCCAGTCTCCAATGGTACCTAGTGGGATAAGCACAGGGACAGCACATGGGTGAGTAAATGAAACTATGAAAGCAAAGGTCACTCTAAGCAACTTCAGTGTCTTCTCCAACCCATGCAAAGTCATTGTGAGTTCTCTGTGGAGTTTAGTACCTCACCTTTCTTTATGGAAGACTGAGCAGTGAAAGAAACCTATGCAATAACACAATAAATATATTAGATCACTGTCCCTTGTATTATGTAACCAGTCATAACCAATCTTTAGCAGAAAACAAAAACCCTAACAAATATAAATACATGAGAAATTTTGAAGTGTATTTTACTACATGTTAAGCATCATACAAACCAGCAATATTAATTGATACAATGCAGCATATATCCCAAGGTTGTAGTTGCATATGCTCATGTTTTAGTCTTCCATTTTATCCCACTGGTCTATATGTCTATTTTATGTTGGTACCATACTGATTTTATTATTATTGCTTTATAATGTATTTTCAAATCTAAAATGGAAATCCCTACAATATTATTCTTTTTGGTCATGATTGCTTTGGCTATCCAAGGTATTTTCTGATTACATATGAATTTTGGGTTGGCCTTTTTTTATATTTCTGGGAAGAATGTTGTGGATATTTTGATTGGAGTTGCACTGTATCTATAAATTCCTTTTGGTAAGATAGTCATTTTCTCTATCTATCTTAAATTCGTGAACACGGGAGGTCTTTCCAGTTTCTAATGTCTTCCTAAAAACTATTCACAGATTTAAACTTTTCATTGCAGAGGTCTTTCACATTCTTGGTGGGGTTTATTCCAGGATATTTTATTGCCTTTGAAGCTCTTGTAAGTGGGATTATATCCATCATGTCTTTCTTAACATGTATGTTGTTGATGTGTAGAACAGCTACATATTTTTGTAAATTGGTTCCATATATTCAGAACTCTGCTTAAATTGTTGGTTGTTTCTACAGGTTTTTGTTGGAATTTTGGGGTTCTTTTATGTATAATATCATATCATATTCAAATAGGGATAATTTGGCTTCTTCTTTTCCTGTCCATATCTCTTGAATTTCCTTCTCTTGCCTTGTCTAGTGCTTCAGTCGCTTTGTTAAAAAGAGAAGTGGACACAGTGGACAGTCCTGTCTCATTCCTGGTTTTCATGAGACAGCTTTAAGGTTCTCTCAATTCAGGATAATGTTGGCTGTACATTTGTCATATATAGTCTTTATTATGTGAAGGTGTGTTCCCTCCACTCCGAGTCTCTCTAGAACTGTTATCATGAAAGTATGTTAGATTTTGTCAAAGGCTTTTTCTGCATCTTTTGTGATAATCATGTGATTATTGTCTCTAAGTACATTTATATGGTTCATTACATTTATGGACTTATATATGTTGAGTCAGCTCCACATTGCTGGGATAAAGCTTACTACTTGAGGTTTGTAAGGTCGTGGATTTTATTTTATTTTTTACTTTTTTTTTGAGACAGGGCTTCTTTATGTAATGCTGGCTGTTTTGGAACTTGCTTTGTAGAGCAGGCTGGCTTTGATCTTAGAGACTGGCCTCCATGTGCCTCCGAAGTGCTGGGATTAAAGGCATGTGATGTCATGCCCCAGAAAGGTCATGGTTTTTAGAAAAGAACCTACCATCACCAGTTTAAAAGATGAGAATGATTCCTAGCTGCATTCTAAAACATATCCCTATACCACATATAAGTGTAGCTCTCACGCTTCATCAAAGAAATTTCTCTTTAAAACAAACAGAAACCATTACAGACAACCATAACAGTCCATAAGGCAGCTACCAATGGCTTTTGCAGAGTTCAGCACCAAGGAACACACCTAAAACAGGAATCCTGAACCTAAGACTCAGGGAACATTGTGGAAGAGGGGGCAGAAAGATTTTAAGAGTGATACTGTGCCTCCTAGAAGTGACAGAGATGCTAAACCTCATGATATCTCAAGAACATAGCTGCCTAAGCAAGACCTGAACAATGATAATATCAATGGGCATGCTAACAAGGAAGGAGGAACTTTCAAGGGTCCAACCCCTAGACAATGAAGAGGCAACTAGTGATTGCTGAGAGAAGGAGAATTTACCACTCAAGGATGAGCCCACTAACTGGTTAACCAATACAAAGTGGTTAGCCCTGAAACCATACACCACATGACTCTTACTAAAAGTCAGCAGGTTGTACTTATATACTCATGCATTGACATATGTAACAATAAGAATCAAAATAAGGCCATCAGTTTAAGAGGGAATGAGGAGAGCACATGGGAGAGGCTGGAGGGAAGGAGCATGCTAGAAGGGCAGGGAAGGAGGCAAATGATACAATATTTGAATTAAAATTTCTAATAAAAATTAAAGAGTATGTAAAGGCCATAAAAAATGTAATTGCATAGTGCCACAATTAGAGGACTTTTAAAAAATTATTTTGTTATTTACCCCAAATGTGTGTTTCATGTGTGTGTGTGAGACATACATACAATTCAAACTTGTCAATTCCTCAATTTTCATTGTAAAATTAAATCCAAAAACTTTCAATTAATGATGTTAAGGTCACAGAGGGTAACACAGTTGCCACTGTTACCATTCTACAGTGTACACATTCACAACCACCATTACAGCCGTTTAAAATGGAAACAAGCACATGATATTTTCTGCTAGCACATGTGATTATACAAACTGTTTTCCTTGCATTTGAAGGACACCAAAATAATATTGGTATGAGACTTGATGAGCATTGTTCTAGTTGGAGAATAAGAAGTAAAGGGATGTTAAATGGGAGAAGAGAAAAAAAGGAACATTTTTGTAAATTATCAAAATCTACATCAATTTCAATAAAACATTTAAAAATTATTTATAGCCAGTGTCCATCATTATAATGGTAAGTGATGAATTATAGAAAAGTAATCAAAACACACGTCAAATTATGTTTTGGAATGTTACATTAAATGATATAATAAATTAAAATTTTGACTTATGAGGTTAAAGAGTATCAATTTAGGGGAGGTCATTCTTTCTTGACAGCTGCTGACACACAATTAGGTCACAATACCTGCATATGGTTGGCCATGCCTGTGTCCCCACCATGTGGGAGGAAGAGGCAATGCTAGGAGTGAGAGGTAATCCTCAGTTACACATAGCAGGTTCAAAACCAGCCTGAGTCACATGCATGAGGCCAGGTCTCAAAAATGAAAATAAAATCTCAATTGTTGATACAAAAGTGAATCACAGAAGACAGGGTAAATGAGACACAACTGTAATTACTGTAATAAAAGAGAGTGGCACACGAGGATGGAGCAATTTAACCTCCTTCACTCCAGATATACAGTAGGATATGTTTTATAATATCCTGAAAGAAATAAACAGAAGTAAAATTAAAATTCTTCTGGACTAATCCAAGAACGATGCCTCAAGTCTATTCCCAGCACTCGCAAGCAAGAGGCAGGAGGAAACCAAGTTCCAGGCCAGCCTGAGCTACACAGTGTCTGTGATCCAGCCTGGACCACGTAGCATGATTCTTTCAAAATGAATAAAATCACCCAATTTAGAATTGTTTCTTCTAAAATATCCATTGCCTAGTTCGAGACTACTGGCATGCCTTACAAGAGTTATACGAGCTGGAAAGAAGGAAAGCCACACTTATTAAATAAGTAAAACTATCAAATTTTTTACTAAATTGCCGTTAAATTTCCAGAGAAACTCTACTAGTCTAGTGTCCATTAAGATTTATTATGTTCTCTGGGTTCCCAGTGCCTTTATCACCTGGAGGGACACATTGGAAGCACAGGACTTTTGCTCTAAGGGAAGAGATTCCGGGAAGTCTCAGTACTTTTATTACTACAAACAAAGGAGTTTCTCACCTTTGCGCAAGAAATAGCCTTTGTTTCTCTCCCCGATTTCATTTTTTATAATATTATCATAATTTGCTCGTGGGTCAGATTTCATGTTCTGAAACGTAGCTTGTCTCACAACAGCATCCACATCCTCTTCACTCAGTTTTTTCTCCAGAAAACTGCAGATTTTAAGCACTGCGTTCCTGAGGTCCTAAAGAAGTCATGGGTTGAGAAATTAATGACTTTATGATGGAGGTGTGAGTTTCAGCCAACCATGTGACATGAACACTAAAATTCCCTCCTGGACAGCAAAGATGGCTGAGCAAAAGCAAAGAGGAAAATAAATTAATATGATTACTTCAAATGATATAGAAAAACTTTCAGTGAAACATAGCACACAGCAGTAGAAAGTATTTCAGATCAAAAGGCTGCATGTAAACACATATCATCAATCTTAGTAGTAAAACAAATAAAGCCTTTCAGGTGGTGTTGGAATCACTCAAACATTCCAACCTCTCTTTACTACAACACTGGTAATAAATAGAGAACAGAAACAATTGGGCAATAAAAGATAAAGGGGATTGTAATCTAGAGCATACGAAGTAGATCATGTGATTTCCAGTGCAGAAAATGCCAACAAACACCAATGCCGTTTTACAATGGTGTAGTGTACAAAATCAAAACCACACAAATACCAGGTGAATTTCTATACATTACTAAGGAAACTGCATCAAAACTGCATCAATAACACCAAAAATCTTAGCATTAAAGTTAAGAAAGGCAGTGAGACCAGCCATTACTGAAATAAATGCAAGATAATAAACAGACAATTGTACAATATATAAGAATTGCAAAACAGTAACTTTAAGGTAACATCCAAAACAATCTTCATTCAATGAAGTTCTTAAGATCTCAATTTAAAAAAAAAATAGAAAAACCCATTGCAAAATTTATTTGAAAAGATACTGAATGGGTAAATAACCTTGAAAGAAGTGGTTAAGTTTGTAGTATTCATACTTTCCAGATTTCAAAAGTTAGTAAAAAATCATGGAACCCAAAAATGCTATAGTCATTCTATAGGTAGAGAATGTGACACAAATTTTTTTCTGAATTCCAGGAATCATTTTAATCGACTGTCATAATTTGTATCAATGGCTCTACATTAAATTACTGTTACTTGTAACAAAATGTTTGATAAAAATATATATACCAAAATTTTAAATATAAAATTGCGACTTCCATTTTTATAAAAAAACAAAAAAAACACCAATGGACAAAAAAAGTACAGATAGACCCTGAGAAAATATAGGTGGCTGACTTCAACACCTCATTTTCAATTCTAAATAGGCCATCCAAATTAAAAATCAACATAGAAAACTCAGTTAAATTTCATCACAGATTAAAAAGATACAACAACTATTTACAGAACACTTTATCTATATTTGTCTGATTTCTGTTGTGATAAAACACTGACCAAAACAATGTGGGTAGAAAAGGAATTATTTCACCTTGGAGGTGATAGTCCATCATCAAGAGCACTCAGGAACTGAAGGCAGGAACTGAGGTAGATTGTGGGGAATGCTCCCTACTGACTTGCTCCTCATGGCATGCTCACCCGGCTTTCCTTTCTTTATCTTTCTTTTTTTTTCTTTATCTTCCTTTCACGTAAAAGGAACTTATGTAGCCCATACAATAACTACATCATAGTTAGTAACTTACTTCTACAAATAACTTCACTATGCAATAACCATGAAGGGACTTAAAGAAATGGAAAGCACAATAGATAGAAATAAAATCACACATTACCTGAAAACTTTAACTATAACTCTGGTTATTAATTTAAGGAGACAAAATTAAAAATTGTCCAAAAACCTAGACTCTGACTGAGAATGTAGGTTAAAAAGGAGAACATTTGTATGGCATGCATGAGACTCCAGTTTCAATTACCAGTATAGAAACAAACAAACAAAACCAAGATACTCAAAATAATGTACCAGATTAGATATTGAGTGCAAGAACATTCACCATGAATAACAGTGTAGATCTTACACAATTAAAAATAGGCCCACAAGGGGGCAGTGATGGCGCACACCTTTAATCCCAGCACTCAGGTGGCAGAGGCAGGTGGATCTCTGTGAGTTTGAGGCCAGCCTGGTCTGCAGAAGGTGATCCAGGACAGGCACCAAAACTACACAGAGAAACCTTGTCTCAAAAAAAAAAAAAAAAAGCCCACAATATAATCCAATGACACCATTCCTTGTTGTATTCCAATGAAAATAAAGTCAGCATTCCAAAACCTAGCTGGCGTCCAATGTTGTTGCATTCTTCTCCCTAGTCAAGGCATGGAATGTACCTAGATGCCAATCAGTGTATAAAAGAATAAAAAAACACTATAAATGCAAAAATAGAGTATTATTTAGACACAAAGTATAGTTGGAAGATTTCCTGTGTCTTGTTTGGTCTGTGGTCGGGACAAATCTCTCACCCACAGTCACATAGCCTTTTATAAAATAATCACACAGAGGCTTAATATTATTTATAACTGCTTGGCCGTTAGCTCAGGCTTATTACTGACTAGCTCTTACACTTAAATTAACCCATAATTCTTATTTATGTTTAGCCACATGGCTTGGTACCTTTTCTCAGTTCTGCCTTGTCATCTTGCTTCCTCTGTGTCTGGCTGGTGACCCCTGACTCTGCCCTTCCTCTTCCCAGAATCCTCCTTGTCTCCTCACCCCACCTATACTTACTGCCTGGCTACTGGCCAATCAGTGTTTTATTAAACCAGTGTACAAAAGCATTATCCCACAGCATTTCCCCTTTTCTGTCTAATCGAAAAGGAAAGTTTTAACTTTAACATAGTAAAGTTACATATAATAGAACAGTTATCAAGCAAGAATTACAGTTACAATATCTAGTCCATTAGTATTCAACTACAACAAAGAAAAGTAAAAATCTGTGTTGGTAATGGATGAACCTTAAAACATCAGATTAAGTGAAATCAACCAATACAAAGAAATAGAAATCACATCTCTTTCCTTTGGAGAAAAAAATGTAATGGTCTATCTGAAAGTTGAACTATGATTATTAGGAATTGGTAAGAGTCCTAGGAAAACAATAGGTAGAGTAAGAGTGATTGGATAAGACCAATGCATACTGTGTTCATGAATGTCAATACCCCACTGAATCTACTAACACAAATAATTAAAGAGGGTTGATAATATCTTTAAAAGATAAGTCTATTCTAGACATATAAGATTGTCTTATTGACACAAGTGGATACATTAGAAGGAATCACAAGAGATGACCACTGGGAAAAGAAAGCCTCGAGACAGACCAGTCCATAAAGAAGAGGCTGGCTGACAGGAACCTCTTTCAATACTGAACCCAAGGAAGAGTGTGATATAAGGACACCTAGGAGTGTGTTGTTTAAACTCAGAAATGAGAAATAATTTTCAAAACAACTTTCTCATCTTACCTTCTTCATATCTTCATAGCTCAGGAACATAATATTGAAGTCATGTCTGTGTTCATACCAGCCTCTGATGTGATCAAACCAACAGCTTCCTACAACTGAAGGGAAGATAAGTGAGCAACAAAGTCAAGACACTATACTTACTGAACAGCAAACTTTATTTGTTCTTTTCTGGTTTAGACTATTCAGAAATAAAAATGAAGCCCCTCCAACTGGATGTCTACCTGACTATTTTAAAAGAGTTATTTTGTAACAATTACACAAGGCTCATACCAACCTACCAACCTACCTATTTAGGGATATAGCAAGACAGACATTGAGAAAGTCTAGGGTCAGGGGCTGGAGGGACTGCTCAGCGGTAAAAGCACTGCTGCTCTTGCTGAGGACCCGGATGTGATTCTCTGCACCCACATGGGGGATCAGAAACCATATGTAAGTTCAAGTGTCTGAAATCAAAGTTATCCTTAAGGGATGTTCATATTTCTCCTCTCTCTGAAGTCATGTGTCTTCATTTCTCATATCCTCTCTCTGAATAACAGTGTTTCCTTACTACAATGAAGCAGAACCTGAATATAATTTTAGCAATGTGTGAGATCCTGATTCCACACCCCACAGCCTCTTCCACTAGTCATTTTTCCTCAGTAGTAGCACGAATAATTCCAGTTTCCCAACAAGTGTGTGCTATGGAGAGCACACACTCACCCTCAACTTCTGCTGTGTGACTCTTTCTATGCCATTAGCTAGAAAGAATGGATAAAATATTTGCAAGCCTCTTGTTGTCTAGCCAAAGTACTTCCTAAATAATACAACGCTGCAAGCTGGCACCCCTCAAATGGTGTGAACAACAGCAGGGGAATTATTGTGTATCAGATTATGTTGGTTCACTGCCCTCTCCATCTCTTAGATATGTTTCCCTACTTTGAGATGGCTTTAATATCATCTGTACTTTATAAACTAGTGAGAGGGAATAAACGAAGTTACCTTTTCCGTCTAGAAATTTTTCCAGATAATGTTCTATGGTATCTGTAGCTTCTAAGGAAACCACCCAATTTGAAAAATGAAAATATGAGATCAAAACATCTTTGGGATTTCTGTAAATATAAAGAATCTGTAGAAAAAAACACACCGAGTTGCTTTAGTAATTCTTGGTTATTCTAATAAGTTAAAAACAATTATATAATAGTTCTTATCCAAATAAATCTTTATTTTCATCTAGCAATATTTATGAAAATGCAGCTGATTATAAACTTTTTGTTTCATGTTATAAAAAGCGAATACTTCCATTTACATACTATTTCACACATGTACAAGAACACAGGTCATGTCCTAGAAATATATTATTTGTAAAGTTGATAAATATGGTAAACATGTTTTCCATATAGCTTAATGCTATAGCAATTGATAGTCATTGAGTTTTTGAGCTATTTTATGTATAGCACTGGAAATAAGTGGAAAAATAAGAATGAACTATTACGTTGGTACAAGCATTAACAGTATGCACATGTAATTTAAAAAGACATTTTTCTCTGCTATTATAAATAATTAGCAAGTTTATTAAGAGTATTAGAAAAAACAAATGCATTTCTAGTCTTGAAACAAGGAAATATTTCTTAAATAAGGTATTGTTGTTGTATTAGGCTTTTGTTTGTGTTTTGAGAAAGAACTTAAAGTTGGGTGGATAGGGATGCGGAGAGGATCTGAAAGGACCTGGGGGAGGGGAAGAATATGTTCAAAATATATTTAAATTTAAAATTTTTTTAAAGATTTATTTATTTATTATGTATACAGCACGTATTTCTGTAGGCCAGAAGAGGGCACCAGATCTCATTACAGATGTTGTGAGCCACCATGTGGTTGCTGGGAATTGAACTCAGGACCTCTGGAAGAGCAGTCAGTGCTCTTAACCTCTGAGCCATCTCTCCAGCCCCTAAAATTGTTTTAAATAATAAAAATACAATAAAAAGAAAATAAATAAATAATGAATTTATATTTTAAAAAGTCAGTATGTTTGATTATACTAAAATTAAGAATGTTACGAACCAATTTAAACCACAAAGTCACACGAAGTTCTAAAACAGGAGAAAGGCCACAAGTATAAGTCTATTAGTATGCAGAAGTGATGGAATTCATATCAGTAGGAAAATTATACTAAAGTTATAATAATGAAAAACTGGACCAGTGGTAGAACCTTTTCAATGAATTATAATGGGTCCTGGTCAATAAATATCAAGCATGTTTCATCTCATTATTGAGTCTAGATGGACGACTTAAGACCATTGTGAGTGACCATTCGATAACTGCCACACTGGCAAACATTTAAGTCCAACGCATCAAGTTACTAGAGGAAAAACAAGAAGTGATCCTTTGCTGGTTCCAGCAACAACTTCCGAAATAATACATCACCTCCATATGCTGACTACTCTGGTATTTGTGAGTCTGCTGTTCTATTCACATATGAGGATTCTACGGAGGGTGGTGGAAGGGTGTCCAGGAGACACACTCAAGAATGTTCAGAGAGATGTATCATCATAGCATAAATATTGAAATAGTTTTGTTATCCAATACTTAAGATATTTTATCTGTTCAAAAGTGACTAAGCTCTATGACATACTTTAGCCTTTGTCTTCTTGAGACCTTTTGGTACTAAGTAATATGCAAGGTGGGAAGTGAAGATGCGTGGTGATGGCATTTTGACATAGTCTAAATTGTGAATATTGTACTCAAAGAATGGTGCTCTGTCCATTGTTTGCACGTTTTCAGTCCTGTTTCGGTGGCCCTCAAAATAAATCAAGCTGAGGATCTGCTGAGTCCAGATGGTACCTGTGAAAATAGATAACAATCCTGTTTTCAATCTTGAGGTAGGTTTAAGTAATAACTATCTGTGGTAATACCATCCATCTTAAAGTGATTGATTTTTTTTAATATTCCATGTATGCTAACAAACAAGGATAGCTTTTATTTGATTTTTATCTATACTTAACAATAACATTAGAAAAGATAAAATCAAGCGTTGTGTTCCCTTTTTAATTGTATAGTTACTTTGTTCTGATTTCTTGATAGTGATTATTCAAACTATTCCTATAGTTTCTCTGTATTCTATGTTCCATGAGAAGCCTCTTTGTAGTATTTCAAACTTCTAATTGGCAATTAGTATTTGTAGATTAATGGGTACATTCTTATAATACCACACATGTACACACTGTGCTAAAATCACATCAGGGTGAGTAGCATTTACTTCTTTTTACTGTTTGGAGCTTTATGAGTTATTTCTTCTTGATCTTTATATAAAATTTATATAAACTATATAAAAATATAATTATTTAGGGTATCGGATGCCCTTTCACTGTGTGTTACAGGCAGTCCTACTCCTCTCTGAGACTTTCTTAGAAGTTTGCTGTCACAATTTTAGAAAACTTAACAAAATTGACATGCATTCAGTTCCTTCCTTTTTGTGCTTCTTAAGCCCAATCCGAGGTGTCCAAGCTCCCATGAATGGATTATAAATACACTGTAGGGAAAGAAGGGGTCCAGGTTTCCAGTTTACTTACTGATTCTTGGATTAGTAACCATTCTAGTAAGATAACAACAATGAAACTCTTTGGGAAATACTTATGAACACCCAACCCTATTTCCACTTCAAATGAATGTGGGTGTGATCAAATGTAATGGTACTAATGTTTGACCTTATTTATTCATGATGATTCAAAATGATTTGCCCGTGTAAATTTTGACATGAGCATTCACTCTCATTATTCTGAAGATGAGATTATGGTGAATTCCATCAAACTGTCCCTGCAATTTTGAAATGACCGTTCTTGAGAAGATGTCACAGACTCCAGAGGTGTAACAGACTAAAGTGTCTGATGTCTTACATGGCTCACTACCATCCATAATCATTGTTCAAGCCTTCATCCAAGACATCCAGGAGCAGCTAGTCATTCTCTAGGGAATACCAGCTTATTTAAGGCACAAAACCAAGGGTGAGATAGGATGAAGATGCTTGGTTTACACTTTCCTCTCATTGCCATGATGAGGCCAGGTTGGCAGTTGGCAGTATGGACCACAGCCAGGATACAGCTCATGTTGCAGTGTGTAAATGTGCATCTAGACACAAATTGGATCCAGGTCCATAAAAGGAAGAATCTCCTAAAATATTTCTGTAAACCTTGGTGTGGTTATACACTGGAAAAATAAAATTCATCTCCAAATAACTATTTTGTCTCACAAAAAAATACCTAAGAGAAGCTTCCAGAGCACAGGAATAGGTGAAGATTGGTGGGAAATGACCCTTTAAAGGAAAGCTATGCTTGCTGTTGGCTGTACTGTTAACTGTAAAACAAAACCCAAAACCTCTATTTCTGACCAGTCTCTTATTACACAGATATTTATAAAAACGTAGCAGTTTAACTTGCTAGCGTATACCAAGATGAAGTATTTTTCAGATCTTTACAAGTAAGGTCCGGAGTCCAGGATCTACAGTAAAATGAGATGGTTATTCTCATAGTCTTGAAGTTCTGTGACACATGTAAACATTCCAGAAGTAGAAAGCAAGGCAGCACTTGAAGTGAACAATGAAATTGATTTTGAAATGATATTTTTTTCTTGCATGCTTGTACATGTGCCTGTGTGTGTTTGTGGTACATATCTGGTGATTGTGTATATGATGCACATGTGGTGGGCAAGTGTGTGTGAGAGAAAGATTGATGCATGCACATGTTCATATGTGAGTGCAGGCACATGCATGTGTGGTGGTCAGAATACAATTGCCTTCAGTCTTGGTTGAGATATGTTCATTTTTTGAGTATGTAGTCCAGCTGGTTCATGAACATCTGGGGATTCTCCTGTCTCTGTCTCCCACCTCACCATTGGAAGGTCAAGATTATAGACACACATTACCACATTTGGCCTACAAGAGTTTAAGTGATCTTATCTCAGGTCCTCAGGCTTACAAGGTCAAGACATGCACTTTGCACAATGAGCCATCACCTCTGCCTTGAAAAGACCTTTATGAATAAACCATCTACAATCCCATTGTCTGTAGTGTTTGGCAACAACCACACATGAACTAATTTTTAAAAGGGCATGTGAAATTTTAAGGAGGATGGATTTTGTTTGTTTGTTTGTTTTTTGTTTTTCAAGACAGGGGTTCTCTGTGTAATTTTGGTGCCTGTCTTGGACCTCACTCTGTAGACCAGGCTAGCCTCGAACTCACAGAGATACACCTGGCTCTGCCACCCGAGTGCTGGGATTAAAGGCGTGTGCCACCACTACCCGGCTTTTTTTTTTTCTTCTTTTAAGATTTATTTCTTAAATTGTATCCACCACAGTAAAAGCACAAACCAAGACCTCCAAGTGTTGACCCTGGAAACTCAGAAGCCACCACTGAAATAGGATTTTCCTGTCCCCAGCAGGACACCACTGCTCCAGCATTGCTCTGTACTGATGGACTTCACACCTCAAGAAAGTGTGTGTGTGTGTGTGTGTGTGTGTGTGTGTGTGTGTGCAGTGTGCATGCGCGCGTGCACTGCTGAATGCAAAAGCTTCTTAATTGTATTAAGTAGACCTCAGTTCCTGTAGAATACTTTTAAAGGAAGTGATATAGGATGAAAAATTCATCCTAAACGATGAAGCACTTGCATATTTGCACCCAGGAGAAATTATTTCGTACTATGTCATCCCCCTCCAACTGTCCAAACAGGTCAGTGCTCACTGGTGTCTGCTCCTGGCTCTATGTGGCACATCTCATTATCATAACATTCCTACTTTCCACCAGAGTGCATACTGTGTTCTCCAATGGTGGCCCTCTCTCCTATAGATTGGGGTTTCATTTAGATTTTGTCTGCTCATAAATTGCTATGTAAGTGTAGGTTTGCTGCTGTGGGTGAGTTGACAGGAGCCATGTTTGCCCACATAATACTAAAGCAAAAACAAGACATTAAAGCACATGCCCACTCCTGGCACTTACCAGATTTTGGATACGTGACTAGGAAGACATCATCATCTCTAATTTCAAAATCTTCCATTGTTTCTAAATGCTCAATGTTCACAAAACATTTCTCAAAATTATATCCCTTAAATTTAAATAAGTATTCACTTGTACTGTCCATGGTTATTCACCTAGAAGTAAATACATAGAATACGTTTTGTGTGTCAAGTATTATACAGTACTGAGTAATAATTACTGGGAGGTCAGTATGTGCCAAGCACCATTTAAATATCTTATGTATATTTAAATATCTTATGTATATTTACTGTGAAAAACAAATTTCATAGATTATGTTATCTAAATTTCATAATACTTTAATGATGCTTTATTTTTCAAATCACCTCATCAAATACGAGGAATAGAAGAGTAAAATGTTAAGTACATTTTCCTGTAATTCCATGTAAGAAGGATTATCACAATCCTAAATATACAGATGGAAAAATGGGGCTACAGAGATGTCAACCACATTATTCAAGGATGCCCAGCTAGCCACCCTCAAAGGATTTCATAACCAAAAATTGGGCACAGTCCATGCAGACAATCTAGAATATTTTGTGGGTTTTTTTTACCTGCATGTTTTAATTCTTACAAAAGTAAGAAACTCTCCAGGGTGATCTTTTGTATTGGATGTAGGATTTGGATAATCTGCTCCCTCAAAATGAGGCTTCTGCAACTTATCTACTTAGTGGTTCTAGACATGGGCAACATTTGTGTTTCTGCAAGTAGCTTATAATTACAGTAACTTATAGTTACAGTTATAGTAACTTATAGTTGCAGTTATAGTAACTTACAGTTACAGTAACTTATAGTTACAGTTACAGTAACTTATAGTTACAGTTACAGTAACTTATAGTCACAGTTACAGTAACTTATAGTCACAGTTATAGTAACTTATAGTTACAGTTATAGTAACTTATAGTTGCAAGGTCTCCTATGAAACTTTTCATGATTTTAATTTCCAAACAAAGAATCTGACATCAGAACTGCAATTTAAGTCTAATTAATAAATGAACTAAAAATATAAATCGAATAATCTCAAGACAAACCCAATCTTGTCAATGTTTGATCAAGTCATTTATCTCCACTGAATCTGCCAGAGAACTCGCTGAAGGTTAAGGTGGTCAGAGAATGCTCACCGTTCTGATAGTACCTTAGCACTAGTATGCTTCCCCATGCCAGTTGTTTATTTTTAAAAATTCTGTCCCCAAGAAATTCAGTTTGATAAAATCTAAAAAATAAAGCATCGACTAAATTGCATGTCAATAATCAACACTTAATTTGGTGTGTGGATGATTTGGGTGAGACAAGCACTCGCTATATAGTCTAGGCTGGCCCAGAACTCAGTATGTAGACCAGGCTAGTCTCAATGTGCATGGATGATATTGGCTGTATTGGGATTACCTTCATGTGGAGGACACCTGACAAATTTCTTTACAGACATCTATCAGGTAGATAATCACTTAACTAGACCACAACTTATAATTCCTGATTGGGAACCTCTTGCCTTGCAGGTTCCCTAACTGACAGCTCAAGTCCAAGCGTCCTGACTATAGAGTGTTGCAAATAAAAAGGTCGGGCTAAAGGAACACATACACTTTCAGTGGCGGTAGATAACACTGGTATTGAAACAGAAAACTTAGATTTATCCTCTGGAGTGTGCTGAAGAAAATACACAGTATGTAACACTGACCAATGGAGAGTCTATTCATAGAGAGCGTTGCTGAAGTACAGAGGAAACAGAGGTGAGCCGCTGTCACCCCTCACCTAACACCCACAACACCTTCCACATACCATCTAAAGAGCCGTTATGTATTCCATTCTGACCATCCTGGATAGGAGTGTCAGAACGCTGCTGTAAGCACACAGGATGAAATTTTCACTTGTTCTTTATTGTGTTCAGTGACTCACCTGGGCTGTCTTTTATGAGAAAGAGAAGGAGGGGGGAGGCAGAGAGAGAGGGAGAAGAGGGACAATGGGAGAGAGACAGAAAATTTCATTCTCTAAAACAAGGAGAGGAAAGAGGGTATGAAGAAGGTTCACTATGGAAATAGACATCAGAGGTTTTTAGTGACTATAGGAAAAATGATTATTCAATGAAAAAGCTGACGTATGTTCCCTTTGTATTTTTGTATTGAACCTCAAGAAAAAGAGGAAAACAAAATTAATAAGAAAAAAACTATTGAGACAAGGTCTCTTCATATAGTCCTGGCAGGCCTGGAACTCACTGTATAGACCAGGCTGATCTCCAACTCACAGAGATCCACCTTCTTCTGCATCCAGAGTGCTGGGATTGAAGTCATGCACCACCATACCCAGACCATAAAAAGATAATTGTACATATATTATGCAGAAGAGAGAGAAAGCCTTGGTAGTCTAAATCTATTCCTTCCTACTCACAGTTTGCAGATCAATGGAAGAAGCAAAACCAGTTCTGATGGAATGTTAAGAAAAGCAGGAACTGATGGTTGCTGAGGTATAAATAGTCCCTACCACCTTTCTCTTGGCCAATTACAAGTGTTCTTGGAAAAGTAAAGTGAACTCATCCGGGACACATTGAGTAAGATTGTGCTGGTAATTAGGAAAATCTTATCAGATGTTCTTGGGAGAGAGAAATAAGTTACACATTGGGAAATTATAGCTAAATATTACAGAGATCTGGAAGAAAAATTTCACATTTACTAAATTATGAGGATTATTATGCAAACAGCAAGCTATATTTGATACCTACACCTACAACTTGCTTGGATAAATTCTGGAACATGATGGTGACCAATTCCTTTTAAGAATATCTGAGTGGGTAGTTTCAATTTTTCAGGGCTTTATTACCCTTTCCTTTATCCCAGTTGGTCCT
This sequence comes from Peromyscus nudipes, assembly GCA_902168325.1. NCBI lineage: Eukaryota > Metazoa > Chordata > Mammalia > Rodentia > Cricetidae > Peromyscus > Peromyscus nudipes. Next base: position 71,667 of record CABHPH010156295.1, read on the forward strand.
GGTTATGGATTTTTCTGTTTGTTTTCATTTTGGTTTTTGTTTTTGTTGGATTTGTTTTTTTGTTTTGTTTTATTTTGTCCACTTGGCACACGATAGGCCATCTGTGAAAGGGGAACCTTGGTTGAGGCCTCATTGAAACTGCCTCTAGAGGAGTCTGCGTGGCATTTTCTTAATCAATGATCAGTGTAAGGAGCTGAGCCCACTGTGGGAAGCACCACCCCTGGATAGATTGTGCTGGGTTGTACAAAAGAGCACACTAAGCAAGCCATGTAGAGTAAGCCAGTCAGTAGCAATCTTCCATAGACTCTGCCTCAGGGCCTGCCGCCAGGTTCCTGCGTAGAGTTCCTATTCCAACTTTTGTTCATGATGAGGTATAAGCGGTAAAATAAAATAAACGCTTTCCTGCCCAAGTTGCTTTGGGTCATGATTTTATGACAGCAACAGAGAGAAAACTAAGTCACCATTGGTGCTGGCTAGTTTTATGTCAACTTGACACAAGCTAGAATTGTCTGAACGGAGGGAACCTCAATGGAGAAAATGCCTCCAAAATGCCAGGCTAGAAAGCATTTTCTTAATTAGTGGTTTATGGGGAGGCCATTGTGAGTCATGCCATCTCTAGACTGGTGGTCTTGTGTTCTATAAGAAAGCAGGCTAAGCAGGCCAGGGAGAGCAAGTTAGTAAGCAGCACCTCTCCATGGTCTCTGCACCAAATCCTGCCTCCCGGTTCCTGCTCTGTTTGAGTTCCTGTCCTGACTTCCGTCCATGATGAACAGTGATGTGGACGTCTAAGCCAAATAAACCCCATCCTTCCCAAGTTCCTTTGGTCATGGTCAACAGCAACAGTAGCCCTAAGACACCAATCCTCCTGTTAACTGCACCTAGTCTTTTCCCACCATTGCCAAAAACAGATCCTACCAGTTGCTGTGGGATGGTCTGTATGTCAAATGTGTTGCTCTGACTGGTCAATAAATAAAATACTGATTGGCCAGTGGCCAGGCAGGAAGTATAGGGGGGACTAACAGAGAGGAGAATTGAGAGAACAGGAAGGCAGGGGGAGACACTGCCAGCCACCACCATGACAAGCAGCATGTGAAGATGCCGGTAAGCCATGAGCCATGTGGCAAGGTATAGATTAATAGAAATGGATTAATTTAAGATACAAGGACAGTTAGCAAGAAGCCTGCCATGGCCATACAGTTTGTAAGCAATATAAGTCTCTGTGTTTACTTGGTTGGGTCTGAGCGGCTGTGGGACTGGTGGGTGACAGAGATTTGTCCTGACTGTGGGCCAGGCAGGAAAACTCTAGCTACAACCAGTGAAGGTTCCAGTAGTTTTTATAAAATCATTGTATATATTAATTTATTTTCCAGTGCCTTCTTAGTGATATCCTTCCAACCCTGTTCCTCTTCTTTGATGTAGATATTACCTGCCTTTGACTTTCTACAATACTGGGCTTTTGTTCAAGGCCTGTTCTTCTCCCATCTCTCAGCCCATTTTTCAGTCTTTTGTTTCCCAATGCACTGCTGTTAGGTAATGATTCTCAGGTTCCCATAAACACAGAATTCGACTGCGGGAGAGATTCTTTTTCTGTTCATTGTACAAATCTTTCCTGGTAAGAGAATAGAATACAATCTAAGGGTAATTTAAGCTTCTAACATTGAGCTTGTCCCATTTTACATAACGCTTTAAACTAAGGAAATATTTGTAAAATAATCCAGGTTATGAGGCAAGCATACTATAAAATTTGGATATCAGTGGTAGAAAACTACTTACCAAAATAAACAGCTCAGCCAAGACTTTCTGGTCATGTTAATACGAACGTCATTGAACTTGATGCCTTCAGGGTTGTAGATGTATAGAGCTTATGAACATGGAGAGGATGGGAGAGAGGGAGACGGTACACTTGGAACAAAATGCAAACAATCTATGATACTGTGATTGGTAGAAGGTACAACAAAATCCTTCTTTCACTCATGGAATTTTCACTAAAGTTTGAAAATATAGAGAGATGAATAGGTTTATCCCAGTTCATGAGAAAATATTTGCAATAAATAAATAAAAAAAAGAAAAACCGAGATTCATTTTTTATGAAGAATTTCTTCAAATGAGTAGGAAAAACAACCAACTCCATAAGAAGGAACAAAAATTGTGACTAGATAAATATACATAATAAATCTCAGTGAGTATTCAGATTTATGGTGATCTTTCTCTTTAATATTCATTGGAATACAAATTAAAAACACATCGTAGACTGATTCTATAACTTGATTATTGTGAACAGTACATCAAACACATGGGTATGTGTTCAGATCTGTTCACTGTAGGACAGTAAATGTACTTGTGAGGGTTCTTTGTCTTGGTCTGTGTTCTGACTGTTACTATGTTACTGTTTTGTTCCATGTGTTTAAGGGGACTGGATCCTCCTGACTGAACTGAGATAAGCAGGTGGCTCCTGCCAGGTGTGGCTTGCGTACTGCAAGAGAAGCTATCTGTTGGATGGGACTCACTAACCACAAGTGAGGCCATCATCTCAGTGCTGAAATACTGGTATTTGGTTGTCTGTTTAAGTGCTATTTGTTTCTGTCTACTAACCTCCCTCATTTTCCTGGAAGAGAAGGAGAGCGAGGCATGGCAAGGGCCGCCTCCCTCTGTCTTGCTATCAGGCCTGCAGTTTGGGTGGAGCTGGACTTGGCCAGCAGGAGAAGCCCGGAGCCAGCCAGCAGCTTTCAGAGGGTGACGGTGCATGTTCTCAGTGCAGGCAGACAGAGACAGGAGCTGCAGGCGAAGTGGCAGGGAATTTACTGTCTACAACTGACAAGCTGTGTGAAAGCTGAACAGAGAATCTGGGGTTAATTGTTAATTCTTACAGTCAGGGGAGTTAACAAAAGTCTTTTTCAGGAACACTGGCAGCCAAGGGTACAGTCTCTGTCCACTGTCCCCCTCCCTCCCTCCCTTCCCTCCTAGGACAAGTTCTTCTTCACTGTGATAACATCAAGGTCTCTTCTGCTAGCAAGCCGCTTCCCACTTTAACCCTTCTTTGTCCTGAAACTTATTGAGAAAAGATGTCGAATGACCAGCCTGCATACTTTGAAAAGCTTTTACTTTAGAATAAAAGTCAAAAGTATACTATGTTTGGGAAAAAATTATGCTTTTGCCTCCACAGGAAAAGAAAAATACATGGAGTTTGATCATTTGAGTTCAATGGATTACAAATACTTGTCATCATTTAAGAGAACTGATTACCAATTATTATTGGTTAAGATAAGAAAACCTGCTGCTAATCTCAAATGTTTCACATTGATACAGGTTTTTATATATTAATGCAATTATAAGTTTTTTGTTATGATACATGCATATATATCTATATGTTTCTATTCTTGTTTGAAATGTTATACCTATTTGATGTTCTAAACTGCTGGGAAGAAACCACAAGAAAATGGACTTTGGTGGAAATTTGCACATTGTCTGAAAAGCAAGAGAAGGTGAGAGACTGGAATGGTGAAATGAAAGGGAAAAAATGAATTTGTCTATGTCTTGCTGATCCAGAAGAGCAAACATAGAGAAAGGCCTGATCTGGAGGTACATGGAAGTTATAGACGGCCAGAGAGAACTAAGTATGTGAACTACGCTGAATTTGAAGGGAAACTGTAAGTTATATTTGGGATTTGACCATGTTATGTTAATTCTGGTGGGTTTTCTTCATTTTAAAAATAGCTGATTCTTCATTGCAAAATGTTTATGTTAAAAATGGAAATATATACATGTATGTGTATATGAACACTCATATGACTTAGGTGTAACTCTATATATGTGAATATAAGCTAGCTTTAATTCCGCACTGTATGAATGAAAGTTGGATCCAACTGTGTGTGTGTGTGTGTGTGTGTGTGTGTGTGTGTGTGTGTGTGTGCATGTAACTATTGTTTAATCTTAATCAGCAACCATACAGTCTTCCTCCATCTTGGCTGGTGAACTCATTGTGAAGTGGGCAGCCACATGGCTGGCAATAATCTTTAACTGAGGTTATAGAATACCTCTCTTAGTCCTAATGAGCTTTCTATTCATTATATCTCCTTTTACGCTAAGGAGGCAACAAGCCTCAAGTATTTTGGATTGGGATAGATTTCTATATGATAATTCATGTCATAAAAATCAGGTTTATAAAAGATAGGATTGAAAAACAATGTTTATTTAATAAAATATTAAAACTGCACCTCAATGCTTTTATATACAAGAATGCACCTTGCTCTGGCGGGTAAACTTTGCAATTTAAGAGTCTCCCAGATGATGATGGCTTTTAAGGCATGAAGGGATCATGGGAAACAACTGAGGGTTGTGGACCTTAGCAGTTTCACCAGGTGGTAGCCATGAGAAGCACCAGCCACAGGAAAATGGAATAGGCTTGATTCTAGAAGGAATTTTGGAAAGGAACAAAATGTAATAAATGTTCCATTTACTAAACAACACAGTGATTGGCTATTTCAAAATAATGATTCTTGGGCAATTGCTTTTGCTTAATTTTTGGGGTCGAATTGATAATCATTATCCTGCTGATCAATTACTACAGTTTGCTCAGATGCGTTCTTTTATTTTTTCCTAAAGTGGTGGTGAAGCTCCTGTGAAAGATGCTGCTTTGGTTTTTACTGGTGGTTCTCCTAATGGGAAAGCAGCTTGTGCAATTATTGGTAAGGGATATGTAGTTCAAACTGCTCTGGTGGAAGATCCACCTCAACTCCCCTCTCCTTCTCTTTCCCCAAACCCTCCCCTTCAAAGCCCACTAAACATGGCTCCTCCTCTAGAGATACTCAAGACCACTCCCACAGGGCATTTAAGCTGCATCCCAGAAAACAAGACATGGTCTCTCCTCCATGTCTCCTCTCTGGGGGACTGAAGAATCACCCAGGAATGCTTTACCGGTTAAACTGGGGCTTTTCTAATTCAGTTTGATTTGGATTGCTACGTCAGTGGAGAGGCTTATCAGGATGCAAAAAACCGTATCATCCAAGGGGGCATTGATTTTTCCCCACTGGCCCAGGGACACATGGTGGAAAAACACCCCTCTCTCCCACACCTGCTCTCTGCCAGACTAAGATCAGCTTTTGGCTAGGTAAGTTGCCCTTTTCAAGTCATTGCCTAAGAGGCCCAGGGCCTCCTCGATTTTTGGGGTGTCCTGCCAAAGATGCAGCTGCACCAGGCCCCTGACCCATTCTGGAGCAAAGGGCTGCCTTTGTTCCGTGGGACCCCCTTCTCCTTCTCTTTATTGAAGAGAATTTCCCACACCCTCCCGTTTTTTTGACCCAAGACCTACCACAGTGGATGCATTGTGCTAGGCTTCGGGTCCCTGGCACAGACTTGTGAAATGGGCACGTGCCACTCGAAGCCTGATCCCCAAATGCCCCTGTGCTATCTTTTACAAAATCTGTTCATATTGGGGCTATTTGATACCATCTGTCCTAATAGCTTCATTTCAAGGTGGTTTCCTGAGACAACCTTAAGATTTTCCATCCTCCGTGATCCTGGAATTTTTTGTAGGCTTGGAGATAATTGGACAGAACTGCCCTACATCCATGGTTTTTTAGTTCTGTGTTCCTGCCCTCCCTCAGAGCCCAATGTCTCACAGCACTGGTCTTGTTGGCTAGGGTCATGGCACCTCCAGATTCCCGCCTATCTGGGAACTGGGATCCTGAAAATTACACTCCGACCATGTTGCCAGGGACATGGCCTCCTTCCATACCTCCCCCAAACTCTGCCTCCCCAACCCTCTCCTACTGGGCCACAAATGGAAGAACAAATCCCTCCTCCTTACTCTCCTTCCTGTCCTCCCCTCCCTCACTGCTCCTCCCTGTCTCTCAATGAGTCAACCTACACCCTGGTTCCCTTTTACATACTGGCCTAATACCCCCAAATGTTCCCCAGTTTCTTCTCATACTCAGTTTTGCCAGACTCCTGCCCTCCTCTGCCCTCTCCGAGAGGTAGCTGGAGCCAACAGAATTGTCCCAGTCCATGTGCCCTTCTCCCTTCAGGACCTCTCACAAATAGAAAAGCAATTGGGTTCCTTCTCTGCTAATCCTTCTGTTTATATCAAGGAGTTCTGTTATCTGTCCCAGGCCTATGATCTGACCTGGTATGACCTTTATGTGATCCAGGCCTCCACCCTCACTCCCGAGGAAAGAACTCGAGTTCAGGCAGCAGCTAGGCAGTATGCAGACCAAACCCACCTAGTAGACAATACCGTCCCTGTGGGTGATGTGGCTGTGCCTGCTACAGAGCCCTACTGGGATTACCAACCAGGTCAAAACGGCCGCCAGAGAAGAGACCTCATGATTTGTTGCCTCCTCCAAGGTATGGAAATGGTCTCGTACAAAGTTGTGAATTTTGATAAGCTCCGAGAGATTACACAGCTAGCTGACGAAAACCCGGTCTTTTTTCTGAACAGGTTACAAAAGACAAAAAGTTCAATATACTTGCCTTGACCAGCCTCCCCAGCCAAAGCCATGGTCCTGGCCACCCTTTTCATTTCTCGGTCCTGGCCACCCTTTTCATTTCTCAGTCAGCGCCAGATATTAGAAAAAAATTTAAAAAGGCTGAGGAGAGTCCCCAAACTCCCCTACCAGGGAATTAGTGGAAATGGCTTTTAAAGTTTTTAATACTCAAAGAGAGACAGCTGAGTCTTCCCGACAGACAAGGCTGCAGCAGAAGGCTACGCTCCAAGCCCAAGCCTTAGCAGCTGCCCTGAGGCCACCAGAGCCCCCATAAGGGGGCCAAGGGAAGTCAATCACGAGCCTCCATCCCACCGGAACTCAGCCCAAGTCAACTCCACCAGAAGCCTGCCTTAAACGCGGTAAGCAGGGCCACTGGTCACAGTATTGCCCTGACCCCCAGCCGCCCAGGAGGCCATGCCCTGTCTGCCGACAGCCTGGACACTGGAGATCTGAATGCCTCCATTCGGGCTCATCTTCTATGCCATGCCATGGAGGTTCCAACATTGGCAATCCAAGACTCTTCTGGCCTTGGAACTCCTAAGCCTGGCAGAGGACTGACATGGCCTAGACCTGCTGGCTCCCATTGGCCTCTCTGAACCTAGGGTGATGCTGCAGGTAACGGGTAAGTCCATTGACTTTCTTTTGGACACAGGAGCTACCTATTCTGTTTTGACATCTCACTCAG